>JAOTIZ010000203.1:44530488-44542445 GCA_027123425.1 Erythroxylum panamense | reverse complement strand
CTCTTTTATGCTATCCTCAAAGTTTGGTCTCAATTGTTAATTACAGAACCATGAATATCTTTAAGTGAGGAAATTGAAAACTAGGAAGAAAAGATATTATCAATCTGGATTGAAACCGAACATTCCCAATGCATATATGGCAATTCTGTTTCAGAATTTTAGACCCATGGACCCAAAAGTTGGTAGAAAGCAAAATGAAATTCCAGTAAGAATCTAATGATCATAGAGTATTAGAGTTCAGAAGAATATCTTCTTCTCAGCAAACCACAGTCGTAGTGATCATCATACAAGATATACTGAAAAAGAAGAACATAACATATGTATAAATGATAGTAACTGTATGCAAGAAGGGATGGTTACCGTTGTGAATTCAACGAATGCAATACGAGTTGAATGATTATAGTCTCCAAGCGTTGAATCTACGGCAAGGAGAATTTTCAATATAATATCGCCCCAAGTTCAAGTTCAACTTCAAGCACAAGCAATGTTTTAAAGTAGGTAAGTTTGTTTTATTCCAAACCTGATCTCCACAAAAGCTTTCAAAGCAGAGTCTGATCTGCCTACGTAACCTGTATCAATCGAACAGAATTCACTTAAAATGTTCATCGTATTATATATTAATATTACAATTCCAAGAACTACAAAAGTAAAAGAATACCAAGTTGTACTCGTGATCGCAGCCAGGTAACTTTCACTGCCAAAGAAAGAGTGCCTTTGTGTGTGTGTTTTGTTGGTAAAAGAAGTGATTCGAAAAAGAGGGGGGTTGTAATAGAACAAAGAGAAGAGAAGACGGAGATCACTCGCTTCGGTAGTTCTTTAAATTCTGCTAGTTATGATCGATCAATTGAGAGGTCAGTTCTTGATAACAAAAATGGGAGAATTGAGAACTACCGAAGAATAGAAAGAATTGAGAAAGAGAAGCATGGATTCGGAGAAAGAAAAACAAATCCCATGCAACCGTCGTTGTAACCGTTTTTAAATACAACTACTATTATACTGTGGTATAATTAATAGCAGTTGACACCTACTGTGGTGAAAGAGGAGCGCAGTTAACTTATACTTGATTCTGTGCGGCTGCTCCCTGTGTGCTTCCTCTCCGTCTCTTCTTCGCTCAGGATGGATTCCCAGATTAAGCATGCTTTGGTTGTGAAGATCATGGGTCGATTAACTGGATATAAGGGGCAAGTGACACAGGTTAAGTTTCTTGATGACCAGAATCGGTTCATCATAAGGAACTTGAAGGGACCGGTGAGAGAAGGGGATATACTCACTCTTCACGAGTCTGAGAGGGAGGCTGCCTAGAAGGCTCCGTTGATTGCTTCATAATCAGAGGCATTGTTGTTTACCATGCGATTTTGATACGTGCATGGATTGCATGGGTCCTCTGTTTGCCTCTGTTTTGTGATTGGAGAACAGAGGTGATTGGGGTTGTTCGGAATGAATGCAACATGTAGACGTGGTCTCATGGATGTTGTGATTAAATAAGACTTACGAGCTGTTTGGAAACCTTCAAATTGAATTCATTAACGAATTTAATTTAATTACAATAATAAAATTGGGATTGAATTCAATTTACACTGTTTGGAACAAATCCAGTAATATTATAATTGAATTCAACTACACTGTTTGGAACAAATCCAGTAATATTAGAATTGAATCAAAATGTGCAAGGAACTAAAAACTCCTACCTTACCACTAAACTACATTTCAGTTCTTGCTCCTCTTAAAATTTTGACCACTTATTTTTATTCAACTTGATTTCACTTACCTTTTCATAGTTTTGAAAGTTCTTGCTAGCATCTATTGCAACTGATATGGGTTGATTTGCAACAACTTTTATGAGTGCATTCTCATCATTTGGGGGAATCTTTTCATATCCATTGACAAGTATCTAACATGAAACCAACAATTTCTATGCATTCTCTTCAGTGCTGAATTGGAGGACATATAATTTATCTTCATTTATCATCGTATTCACTAATCCCTTAGGCCTCCATATAGCATTAGCCCAAATCGTCGGAAGTGGGGTAGAACGAGAGGGATCGAAGAAGGTCCTGGGGTAGATGTCAGCTTAAGAGAGGGGAACTCCCGGGCTAGCTGGAGGAAAAAGTTGCGAGACAGAGAATCACAACGAGAATGTCGACTAGAGAGGAGAAGTGTAGCCTAGGATGACAAGAAAGAAAATGGTGTGGAAGGGTCGGAGGTGGTTAGAGATTTTAGAAGGTTAGGTTGACGACGGCTGACGGAAACTGAAGCTCTCGACAGGAGACTCTCATCTCATCGGTAAAAAGATAAAACATTTCTTAACATAGTATCATTAACTGTATTAATTTTTTTGTTATATTTAATATAAATGTGATGTAAACGTATCGTTTACAGTTGTAGTGAAGGCAATGATGCCATTTGTAATGACAAATTAATGAATGATATCAATTACTTAAATGATATTTACCTCATTTCTCACACATCCTCCTTCATAAATAAAAGATTAGGGATAATTAAATACATTTTGAGTTTGTAAAGGAATGAAATAGCGTGTTATTTTCTTCCTAAAATCAAATTTTCATATTTATCTTTTGTTTAAATTTTTATTTATTTATGGATTGAATGTCTAAGAACTTTTTGTCATGGCATTAATTTCTTAATTGGTAACTCTTAAAAACGCCTAAAAATTAAAGAAACGCTTCAGAACTCTAGCATGGCCATGAAAACAGCCCTCAAATCTTCTATGCCAGCAACCGGCACAACTTGGCCTCCCACATAAATGAGTGACTAGGATAGAGTGGGACAGGGCAAGGCCAGGGTTGCAGGCACAGAAGATCACATTCCATGCAAACAAGCTTAAGGTATTAAATAACTTAAAATTAATGATTCTGATCGTCAAAAGGACTACTGCAGACTTTCTATACATTGATTAAGTGGAATATACTTTGTATTATAGTTTAAAAGTAAATCTTACTCCATAAATACACCTTAGACATTTATGATGCGCTGAACAAAATTGCTAACAACACCAACCCCCTCACCAAACACAGCCACCACTAGGCACCGCCACTATCGTTACTGCTCTCCTTGTCCCCTTCTCATGTTTGTTAACACCTCTGATTCTGGGAGGAGAAAATTGAAGAGATTAACAGGATCAAAGTGAAAAGCTCCACTCGGGAAATTTTCTACAACTGAGATCTGGGATGTATAAAACTGCTTCAATGTGCTAACAGATTTAGGCAAATTTGAATTTCTGAAGCAGTTCTGGATGTCCATCGAAAAGAACAGCAGAAGCAGTTCTTAACGCTGCAAAAGTGTATCTCGTATGAAGCGAGCTGCTCTTCGAGAAGCGAGCCGACTAATCACTTCTGGGAGCACTGTGGCTGTTATGCCTGGCAAAACAGGCAGAAGTTCTTGCACAATCTGAGCAACATTTATATCCTGTGCATGCCCATGTAGAAGAAGGAAGAAACCATAAGATACAATCTTTATGGGAACGCAACTAAGGACTAGTTACTGCACCTCTAAGAAACTTATTTCCAATAGAAACCTCATCAGGACGGAGCTTAATAATCTGTAATAGCATTTCCCTTCCTATTTTCGTCAACTCATCTACGGAACCACTACAACTTCTACTGAACAAAAGGCAACTAGAATGTGGAGTTCAAAGTTTCTTAGTTCAATACAAATGAAATGCACGTACCTGGTTTGATGTCCTTGATATTGAACTTCCTTCGGTTAAGAATTGAACAACTTTTTCTACGTTGTTTAAGATAACTCTATCCTCCTCGGTTATTGTGGGCAATAGGTTAGAAGGTCTAAAGATCCCAGGAACCATGCTAAAAACAGGGGTAGCATTCCCAACTCCAAGAACTGCCATTATTTGTACCAACTGTTCCCTTGTAACAGCATCAATGCCTTTAACAATCTGTGCCACATAAAATAGTTGGAATATGGGACACAGAATTCACATGAGTATATGTCAGTAGAACTATAATATCAGCAATCCTGATACCTCATCCAGAAGAAACTCTCTAAAGAAGTTCCCTTTGTCAGAAAGCAGAAATGCTAAGGCTGCCCTTGTTCGAATAGGCTGCGGTGGATGAGATGCACCAAATGGAATTATGGGCAACATAAAACTAGTTGGGCTTTGCAAAATACCAAGTTCAGCCATGTTTCCATTCAGATTCTCTCCACCTCCACTTTTAGCTGCAGAGATGAAATTCTCAAAAGCTTGCATAACATCAATGAATCTTTCAGCATCAAACACACCAGATTTTCCATAAATTGTATAGCGCAAAGCATTCCTTAGGCGAGGTGATTCATCAGTGAGAAGTCTCTGATAATAAGACAAAATATAAGAAATCCCCAAAATATTGCAAGTTTCCTGAATTATCCTTCATAAAAGGCAGGCTATAAACTTAAAAATATGCAGAAACATAAGAGAAAATTTCGCATATGTCCAGAAAACAAGGTTATAGTCACATAAAACTCATACCTGCGCAATATAGGGATAAGCCTCATCAACAATAGCAAAATCAGGATTACCAACCAAAGCTATGCCTTCCAATACACCTATTGCCCTTATTATAAGAGCAAAATAAGGTGGTATCCTGAATGGATAATCAAATGTTATCTGTGCCAAATCTGATGCTAGCTCCTGAAAGTTGATATTTTTTGCTCCTCCACCTTCAAGTGCTTGATCAAATACCCTACCTAGGACTGGCAAGATGGGATCCAAATTTACTCCCTCGGGAATGAAATCAAGTTTGACAAAGTCTTTAACAATCGCTCCATAATCACGATGTATAAGGTGAGCAATTGCCTCAATCATCCCATACTTTTGATCATCTGTTAATTTTGTAACTAGACCTGTTACAGTGAGAGTAAAAATATTGTCATAGTGACAGGAAAAAACAAGAAGAGCAATGCATCCGCTTCCTCAGAGATCAATAACTGAAGTGGTGGAAAGTTAATGAAAAGAAAACATGCATGGCATTTATAAGATTAATTTCATTGAAACAATTATCTAAAATCGGTAACAAGGAGAAACATAATATAGCTACTCCTTTCCTGTTCACAATACTAGACTTGAGAGTCAAAGTTCATGAGGCTCTAACAGTAGTGTTCCTACAAACATGCCCCTATGCGTGATATTGTTTAGCAAATTTTGAAGATCAAATTTCAATATTTATGTCACCTGATGAATAGAATCTGAACAAGATCTCTTAAGCTTTAATTTTCATTCACATGGTTTCCTCCTTAGATGTAATTAACAACGTTCTCATTGGTAATATACATTGAATAAAAACTCCATACATACTGAAAGGAAAAAGAAGCTATACTGAATTTCTCCTTTTAAGTCATTCCTTTATCTAATAAAGCTTGTTAACTTACTCTAGTATGAAATATATATCAACCGTGATAAGTGAATGAATTCAGACATGCAAGGGATGCTGCTAACCATGTTGAAAGATGATCTTTCACACACTTATGAAGTAAACTGTTACCAAAATCAAGTATGGCTAGCTTCCCATCTGGAGTGCGGATCAAATTCCCAGGATGAGGGTCAGCATGAAAAAATCCAGTATCCAGTAACTGTCATTCCAGTGAATAACGAAATGAGATGCATAGTTGAGGATCATCCAAACCAAAGGATATGTATCACCACACACAATCAAAAACTAAGAAATAGGAATTCATAAAAAATGCTTGTTGCAAGTATGTGACCATGTGCAAAAATACAAGCTAGGCATATTATACAGAACAGTTCTAATCAAAATATATCCTACTTATCTTCACATGATTCCAAGACAATTTTTACAGTTTGAGATAGATTGGAGATTGGCAGAGTCCATCAAAAGAGAAATAATCTAACCATTCAAACTGCAAACCAAGGACTCAGTCATTGTGCATGACAAATGCAACATGAACAATAAGTGAGATAAGTCAGCACAGAATCAACTAAAGAGAACCACATAGATGTTACAGGCTAAATAACAAAAACTGCAAACCATATTATAAAAAAAAAACAATGGTTTATAAGAAATCAATATTTAATGATTATGAGTGTGGTGTTAAACCATGAAGTATGACTGAAGCATATTACCTGCTTCAGGTAGCATATGACTCCAACATTGACAAGCTCTCCAACATCACTTTCTGTACTTTGTGATAGTTTTTCTCCTTCGATCCATCCTGTAGTAAGAACCTTTCTTGAGGTATGTTTATGATATGTCTTTGGCACAACAACCTGGAACGCAATACTTAGACATGTTGAATGCTTTAACCGAAGCATATACAGTAAAAGTATAAGATGGTATATTGTTGCAACAGTATCATGAAGAATATCCCAGTATAAGACACAGAAGTGTGTGTTGAACTGGGCATAAACAAAGGATAAATATGCTTTTGCCTCAATAGCTACACCGTCAAAATTTTTCATGACAATGTCAAGCAAAAATTATGTCATTAGAGGTGTTAAACACAATGATACATAAGTGACTGATCCTTGCAAGAGAGAGAGAAAGAACCTTATTATTTTCTTTTGCTTCTTAAAAAACTATTTTGAAACTAAATGCATAAATATCAGCAAATTTATATGATTAAGCTAACGAGAGAAGTTGAATAAAACTCAAGAGCGATAAATAAGACTAGTGGTAATCACTCACCTGTGGAAGGTCCTTCTTCATCATTTCAGCAAAGAGTGTCCCATTTTCTCCTTCATTAACATAGTCCAGTTCCTCAAAAAACCGAGATGCCCACTCATCAACCAATCCAACAACGTCAACAGATATCTGTAGTAATAACAAAGAACATTACTTCAGCTGCAGAAGATGAATGTCAAGATAAATTTTAGATGTGTCTATCCCTTGGTTAGTTGACAAAAAAAAACACCTGGGGAAACTTGCGGAGTGCCAATCCAAGATTCCGAATAATATAAAGATCAATAGTGACTGTCTCAAGAACAAAAGGTCTTTGTACTTTAACAGCCACAAGATCTCCATTTTCTTTTAGCCGACCCTTATACACCTGTCCAAGAGAGGCTGCCACAGAAACCCTGTTACTAAAATCTGAAACAATCAAACAATTGCAGAGAAACACTCCTTAGAATCTCATAAGATTGAGACTACCAGCAGCAATTGGGGAAGAAGAAAGTTCGGAGTAAACATTCTGCCACGGTTGACCAAGTTCCTCCTCAACAAGAGCCATTGCTACATCATCAGGAAATGAAGGCACCTTCAGATCGTCAAAGCCAAAAGAAGGAAAAAAATCAGCTACAGAAAGGAAACAGCCCAAATTACGGGAAAGGCAGACAAGAAATAGCAATATTAAACCAGAAACTTAATACATAGATCATCATGACTATACCTTTTGGTGAAAATGATTTCTAAGTCCAGACACATTAATAAGAAAAGAGAGTAAAATCCATATCAACCATGAGCAGCTTCATTCATTCAGGCATTTGTCATGCAAGCAACAAAAGAAACAAAACCAAATCACTCCACTGACAACAAGCGGGGATGAATCATTTTGAAAAACATGAAGACATAAAGATGTACAAGTTCAACATAATATGAAAGGACTGAAAATATAAGTAACAAGACCATGAATAAATAACAATCCTGTATCAGCACGTTCTGTGATTGAAACTAAGATGAACATTACTTATTTTCTAGATGATGAATGCATTAGTTTAGAGCTGGCAATGCCGTAGATTCATATCTTTCAAGCTTTCATTTCAGTTATGTCAAACATTAGGATCAAGACACTTTTTAATCAATATTTAGTGACATAAATGAATAAAATAAGGTACCAATCAGGATGGGTTAATAGTAAGTGCAATAATCACAAGAAAGCAAAGAAGGGATACAGTATGATTGTACCTTATCACAAAGCTTTTGCATCTCGGTCATAGCAGCAGGTGACAATATATCCGGTCGAATACTCAATGCTTGACCAAGTTTAATATAAGCTGGACCCAATGAGGTTATAATTTCCCTCAACTCAATGGCTCTAGTAACTTCATTCTGGTCGTCAAAAAATGGGATAATGATAAGATGACGTAAATATGCATTCATGGATCTGATGCTAGCAGAAGCAATGCAAAATCATTTAAGCATCTCATGCTCAAACATAACTAATTGAAATGGGACATGTTACTGGACAAAGCCACCATCATCCATTTCCAGAAAGATGCTACAAGTGTGAGGACTCTTGAAGTGAAAGCCATCATAAGTCCAAAGAAATCATTCAAGTCAAAAGCCTAAAACGTTGAGCAACATCTAAATCATAAAAAGTGACAATTGCCATAAATGAGGATAGTAGTTTGAATTTGAGATCTATCAATTATAAAGGATTTGATATCTTCGGAAAGCTTCAAGCCCAAATTAGTCCAGCAATGGCATTAAGGCATTAAACCACAAGCCCAAGAAATACACAGTGAACTGATAATCATAGTCTAAGATCCATATCTCCCATTTTTTGAGATGTCACAATCTCATTAACATATCAAAACATAATGCCATGGGTCCAAATCCAATTTGGAAGGTTCAATCCATGATTCAAAATCATTTTCTTAATAGATTGCCGAGGGGGTTTAATGTTTTGACACCATATCAAGAAACCATTCAACATAAAAATTTAAACAAATGAGTGAAGTCTAAGAATGCTTCAGAACAATTCCAACTATCAACATCATAACATTGCTATCCAACACTAAAAGTGTTTCTACAGTATGGCATGCATGTATACTTGAGTGAAAGAGTTGTTATACTTGTATGCCTTAAAGAGTAAGCAATGAGAGAGGAAAATATGATTAAAATTATGGGAGGGGCAGCAAATTCATGTTACTTTATGCACTTGTTTCATATGAATTGTCCTTCAATTTGTTTTCTGTTAGAGTACATACACAATCTAATCTTGAGCTCCATCAAAAAATTAACCCATTGGTAATTGGTTTATATAATGGTAGAACAGCCAAGTTTCAAGCTCACACCAAATTTTATTTCCGTATAAGCTATAATAAGCCTCAGCCAACAACATATTAATGGTTTCTTGACATTTACAAATTGAAATCCATAATACACCAACCAAAATGATTAGGTAATGCGTTGTTCAACAACTATGAAGGAATGTATGAAAACCAAAAATCAAGCTTCCGATACATTTTTGGTTGCATTACCCTACAAATATTCAATAAAGTTAAAATCCATTGTTTCTTGTTAGAGAGCCTTCATTAGCAGCCAAAATTAAGATTGATGAACAATATCAGCCTTGACCTCAAAATTCAAGCCTCAAATCGCTATGTTAGGATTTTTGTCTATCATGAGTTATTGTGCAGATAGAACTGTCACATGTATATTTTAACCTCCTGGCTAATGTTAATTGCACAAGGAATACATATAATTTTTGTACCCTTCAATATTTTTTATCATTTACTTATGGTCAAAACATGTGGGATCAAACTTCAAAACATATTTGGAAATTAGTTTTTACCTACCAAACAACCAATGCACATGCAAGAATGCACACCTAAATGATTACATAAATACTTGCACATAATAAAGCGCATGTATTTTTGAATTGGAAGATGATAAAACAAACAAGAAGCAGGCATGATACAATACCTCTCTGACCCTTTTGTTTACAAAATCCCAAGCAAGACGTGAGAGAAAACCCCCAGCAACAGAAAGCAACTGGACAATTCGTGTAGCAACAGCACGAGGTCGTTTTCCCCAGTAAGCAGATATACTAGCAGGATCATACACCAGAGGTAAGAACTCACTGCTTTCATCTACCTGAAATTATGAACACAAGTAACCTAGTTCAAGCACCTGTGAAGGCAGGGCAGAAGCAGACGGACGATAAAATTATAGATTACCAAAGACATAAAGGCGAACAGAAGAGAGAAAATATCATCCGAAGGTTTCTTTGAGACTCAGAGGAGGGTATATATAACCATGAAACAGCATCACTCTATCCATAACAACCTATATTTGCTTAGCTTCACAGGAATGATATAGCATGTGAAGCAGTAGTTATTTTCTGAATACAATTTTAATTTATCATCCTAAAAACTAGAACAGATAATGTTGTATGAGAAAATTACAGATTATGCACACCAACAATCCAAGTTAAAGTAGAAAGGATTTAATCGCATGGTTTTGTAGTCTAAAGGCAGAAACAGCGGACTGGTTTCGAGCATTTCATATGGCCAACAAAGATTTAAAAAAGAAAAGGAGAGAACAGCAACCACAAATCTTCAGCAATCTATCGTAGAATGGACAATAAGTAGAAAACAACTAATTTACAAAAATTAAAAAGTTACCGTACCTCAACAAGGCGAAGTCGAACAGTGTCATCTGCAAACTGAGCATCTCTTAAGTTCTGCCCACGAAGCCCTCTCATAAGCGTGGCCAACTGTTCATTTTCTTCCATTTGGGCCCTCACTCTTTTGATCTCCTGCGAAACCTCTCCCATCCTCTACCAGACATTTTAGTTATGAAACTCATCAACGACATACTAATGAAACATACACAACATATATATATATACATAGAGAGAGAGAGAGAGGGAGAATTTAATGTGAAAGTCAACACAACACTGAAAGGTCAAACCCACCGTAGAAACACCGTTGACAGGTTTAGACGGAGAAGATTTGGAAGAAACCCCGTTAACACCTACTGAATTAGGAGACGAGGAAGAGCCATTAAGAGGCTTGGGCGGGGAAGATGATTCGGCCGGTCGGCTCCGTGGGGGCTTAGGTTCAGTAGCCACAGCAAAAACCCGTTTGGAGTTGGAGCGTCTGTGAACCGGAATTCTGTTGAGAGAAGAATAGCGAGTAGTGGGTAAGGTGAGGCGGGAGGGCTCCAGTCCGGCGTAGGCGAGCTGCAGTGCCGCGTCCATGGGCGCGGAGAGAAAGGGAAAGTGGCAGTTGGTGGTGGAAGCTAGGCAAATGGTAGTTGTGGCTCTGAGTTGAGTTGGATAATATATAGGGAGAGAGGGGAATGGACGTTGGGATGACATGTGGCAGTTCCTAGGACAAAGAGATTCTGGCTGTCTGTGTTCTCTTTCTCTTTCTCTGGTGTTATATTTTATATTCGGGCCTGAAAATTCCCATTCTCTTCTTCTGCTTTGTCGGCATTTGCCTCGACGCCAAGTGCGGAGGCACGAAGAATGTGGCCTATGGCTTTTACTTAACCAGTCAATATTCACAAATTAGGTCAGCATTTCATTTCTATAAATGTTTAATTCGAGTGCCTCTAACTATGTTATAAAGAATCATTTTTCTTTTCCACTGAGTTAAGTAAAGAAAACAAAATTAGTTTTGGTCCTTTTTCGGGATAATATCTTCTGTACTCATAATTCTGTCCTACATAATTATACTCACTTATTTCTTTAGGTCCTATATATTTATATGAATAAGATTGTGTAAAATAAAGTTGGCATATAATTATAAATATAAAATCGGTATAGAATTATAGATACAGAATATTTTATCTACCCATTAAAAAAAAAGATTTTATCACATTCGTTACAAACTTAATTTTACCTAATAATTAACGCTGTAAGTGCACATTAAAATTTTAATGGAATGTGCACGTTCGAATGGGTATTGGCTACCGAGGTCAAGCATTTAATTTGTAGCCTACTTTTTAATATATGAGCATTCTTTTTTATCGTAACTAGTGTAGAGTGGCAACAAATTTCATAATATAGAAAGCTACATGGGTTTGTTTTCAATTTTTAATTTTTATTTTTAAAAAGAAGTTTGTTTATTTGAAATTTTTGGTTTGTGTTTTTTTTTTTGTTTTTTGAGTTTTCAAAAATTACGAAAGTCATAAAAAATGATTTTTATTTTTTCATAATATGATTTCTTGTCATCTAAATATATATTATTTAATTATTTTTAATATATTAATTTTAATAATAATTATGAATAATTTAATTGAATATTGAAGTAATCAAAA
>JAOTIZ010000203.1:44476440-44508968 GCA_027123425.1 Erythroxylum panamense | reverse complement strand
TACGAAATTTAGAGTAGGTTACTTGTAGAAGAAAGCATCATTTCTTTTAACTTGGAAATTCAACATTTGTAAAGATATGGTACACATAGTGGGAGGACTTATAGGAGATTGTTCAACAACCAAGAGCAAGATAAATTGATTTTGCAAATTCAATGAAAATTAGGCTGCTTTGATACATGTTTTTAAGGGGATATAAAACCTAACTGGCAACAAAGCTGGAAATGTGAAAAAGAGGGCGTTTCTAGCAACAGGACTTAGTTAATGAAGGATAAGGCTATGATTAGTTAGATATAAAGTTTTTAGTGAAATATAATATAATGAAATAGAATGGAATGGAATGATTTATAATGAAATGAAACGTAAATAGATGTAATATTAGGAAATTGTTGTTTGGGAGGGATGGAAAAGTTCATAATGTAATATAGTGAAATGTTATTTGAATGAAAGATTTATAATATAATATAGTGTAAAGTTGTTTATTATTTTATATTCTATCCTAAACTTTTCAAATCGGAGATTTTTTTATTTTAACTGTTTAGAATGAAATGGGATGTAATATGAAACTTTCCTCTTCCATCCGATTCTATTTTATTCTATTATAAAATTTCCTCCTAAACAATGGAATAATATTACATTCTATTTTATTCCATTATAAAACTCCTAGCCAAACATAGCCTGAGGAAATCAGAGAGTTGGAATGGAAGAAATGTTTCAATTATAAAGTGGAAATAATTTTGAAGTTATGAATTTCAAATTAAAAAATGTGATATTTCTAATAATCGATTCTTAGATTTTATGAATAATTTCTATAAAATAAATATGATGTCAATTTATTTTTAATTTTCAATTAGCGTAAATGCTATCCTCTGTCGATCCTACATTGAAAACACTACAAGGAATGCTAACCAGGTTTTACTAGATTACTGATTTGAAGTATTTGGTTCTCGCAGTTGGCAAGTTTTTATTTTTGAGTTTTGACTTCTTTAAGCTTTTCTGGCTGCAAGGTGTTTGCAAAAAGGTTGACACTCAACAGCATTCATTAGCTAATGGAGAGGATCCCAATGACAAGCAAAAGAGAAGGCAAAATTTCATAAGCAACAAAAGACCTCGACGTCTTTATAATCACTGTTAGTATGAGCTCTACTATGGATTGAAATTGAAAGTTTTGCTTTTCAGTTC
The DNA here is from genome assembly GCA_027123425.1 of Erythroxylum panamense. Lineage (NCBI taxonomy): Eukaryota > Viridiplantae > Streptophyta > Magnoliopsida > Malpighiales > Erythroxylaceae > Erythroxylum > Erythroxylum panamense. Next base: position 44,507,789 of record JAOTIZ010000203.1, on the reverse strand, counting down.
TCACGGATAGCCAAGAGGCTATAATTGTTTTCAGGTGCAGTTTTTTGAAATTTTTATGATGCACTAAGAGATGCTATATTTCTTTGCTGCTGGCAGATGCAAATGGTAGTGGCTGGTGGGATGGTGACATGGAGGGCATTGATACGGAGGAGGTAGGTTCAGCTGAATTATGGGAAGGAGTTGGGAGCACAACCTTCGGAGATAGCGAGTGGCACTAATGTCTGATGGTAAGCTATTGTGAGTTGCCGAATGCTTCATCGGCGTACCAGTACGCCTATTACTGGGCATGATTGATGATTTACAATACTGATCTGCACCTAAAATCATCATAGTTTATGTTTATTCAGTCATTAGTATATTGGGATCTCATAATCTTGCAATCTGTGCGGTATATTGAATCCGTGTGATTTGGTGAATACATCACGCATAAGCTTACTACTATCTGGGTCATAGTGATAGTGTCTTCCATCGGCTAACATTCTTCAGGCGATAGGATGAAATATAATTTAAAGTACAAGTCCTCAAAACTATACCAAATGACAAAATAAATTGGAATTGCTAAAGATTTATATAATATTTTACATAAGAATTGACATTATACTAGATCTGAATTCACTACAAAAGAGCAAGAGGGGACTATATAAATTATGTCATCTAACATAAAGACATAATTAGAAGATCATCGTTACCTTCTTTAAGTAAACTGTGGGCATTTAACTTCTTTCCAAGTCACTTTGTGAAAAATATGAATTGATCTTATCGTACTACGCTTGCAAAATTTACTTTAACTCTTAGAATGTCTTTCATAGTTTGTGTGACTTCTCTTTTTGGCCTTTAACTATGAGACCTTCAAGTTGGTTACCATAAACCTCCTCCTCTACTTTGCCATTAATAACATTAAATTGAAAGACTAAACATTGTAATTGAACAGCCAGAGCCATAAAGGTTCGTACTATTTTAAGTAAACACCTTTCTACTGTGAGTATCCTAAACATTGTAATTGAACAGCCAGAGCCATAAAGGTTCGTACTATTTTAAGTAAACACCTTTAATTTCTACTTTGAGTATCCTTTCTCCACCAATCATACTTACTGCCCATGAATTTTTCTATTTGCTTGATACTTTTGTTTCAAGTGAATAAGGGGAGGACGCCGATCCCTAGCTATTTAAATGGAGGAAGAAGAGGCTATGCTGAAAATAAGGGAGGGAGCGAAGTTTGGTGAAGTAAATCTAAATTTAGAAACATATATAATTAGAGACCGCTCAACATCAACCACTGAGTCCGTCATACATACGTGCATGAAATCACCAAATCAAAACCAATGGATAATCAATCAATTCAAGAACGCCTCACCAATTCCATGGCTATTCTTAGTTTTGCATTTTCATGAAAATGAATAGCTTTCGTAAGAGAGAAACTTCAATTGAACAGCATGTCAAACTCATCCAGACCCAAAGGAAGCGATGGCCGGCCGCCGCAGGCCATGAAATTCACCAGCCGGACCTCCAGTGGGCGTGTTGTGAGCTTGTCACGCGACGATGATTTGGATACTACAGGAGAGCTTTCTGGCCAAAATGAATACATAAACTACACAGTATTTATGCCTCCCACACCCGACAACCAACCAGGCGGTCCCTCCTCCGACAATAAACCCGACGGACCAGTCCCTTACCAAACCAGTCGTTTTGGTTCTGAGTCACAACGAGCTGGAACGGAGGATGTTTCCAGTAGTAGAGGAAGAGAGAAAGACGGAGCAAAAATTGATCGAAGGATGTCCTTAATGAGGTCGACGACTAATAACAAGTCGATGTTGTTGAGAAGCCAAACGGGAGATTTCGATCACAACCGCTGGTTGTTTGAGACCAAAGGTACATATGGTATTGGAAATGCGTATTGGTCGGAGGAGGAGAGGTATTCGGAAGAAGATATCGGGCTGAGTATGTCCGATTTCATGGACAAACCTTGGAAACCACTCACTCGAAAGGTTAAGGTTCCGCCAGGAATTCTCAGCCCTTACAGGTGCATAGCAGAGCTGTTACATGCACACACAAGCACCATATATGTATATTAGCCTAGAAAGAAACGATACCACAACTCCATTAGAACCCTGTAATAATTGTATGGATTACTAACACAAATACTTGTATTGACCTCAACAGGCTACTTATTCTAGTACGTTTGGTAATTTTATGCTTCTTCCTCGCATGGCGAATTCGAAATCCTAATCCAGACGCAGTGTGGCTATGGGCGATGTCTATAGTTTGTGAGATATGGTTTGCCTTCTCATGGCTACTAGACATACTTCCCAAACTCAATCCTATCAATAGAAGCACTGACTTGCCTGCTTTAGCAGAAAAGTTCGATAAACCCTCCCCATCAAACCCCACTGGCCGCTCTGATCTTCCTGGAGTAGATGTTTTTGTCTCCACCGCTGACCCTGAAAAGGAACCGCCCCTTGTCACGGCCAACACCATGTTGTCTATTCTTGCTGTTGACTACCCAGTTGAGAAGGTCTCGGCATATATTTCTGATGACGGTGGCGCAATACTCACCTTCGAGGCCATGGCTGAGGCTGTTCGCTTTGCTGAGGTTCAATCTCTACTTGTTCCTTCCTATTGATCTATATCAGTTTATTATGTTGCCTAAACAATGGCTTATATATATTTATATCTAGGTTTGGGTACCATTTTGTCGGAAACATAATATCGAGCCTAGGAATCCAGATAGTTACTTCAACCTGAAAACTGATCCTACCAAGAATAAGAAACGGCCAGATTTCGTTAAGGACCGTCGTTGGATAAAGAGAGAATACGATGAGTTCAAGGTGAGAATAAATGGTTTGCCCGAAGTTGTAAGGAAAAGATGTGAGGCATATAACAAAAGAGAGGAGAGGAAGGAGAAAGCCATTGCTCGTGAGAACAACGGTGGCGTGTTGCCGGAAGAGGGTGTCAATATTCCCAAAGCTACCTGGATGGCTGATGGAACTCATTGGCCTGGTACATGGCTCAATTCAACACCTGATCATGCCAGGGGAGACCATGCTGGTATCTTGCAGGTCTGATTAATTAAGTGATATACCCGTTTCTTTTTAGTTCTCGTCAACATTCCTTGAGCTTGTCATAATATTATAACGCAGATCATGTCAAAGGTCCCAGAAATTGATCCTGTAATGGGTGTGCATGACGAGAAGAAACTGGATTTCACAGGAATTGATATAAGAATACCAATGTTTGCTTATGTATCACGTGAAAAGAGGCCAGGTTATGATCACAACAAAAAGGCTGGAGCCATGAATGCCATGGTTAGAGCCTCAGCCGTCTTATCAAATGGACCATTCATCCTCAACTTGGACTGTGATCATTACATCTATAATTCTCTGGCTATAAAGGAGGGCATGTGCTTCATGATGGATCGGGGCGGTGACCGCATTTGCTACATTCAGTTTCCGCAAAGGTTTGAAGGAATTGATCCCTCTGATCGATATGCAAATCATAACTTTGTGTTCTTTGATGGTAAAATCTCTTCGACTTGTCTCTTAAACCATGCTGAAACATGTGCTGCCTTGTTAGGGTAGTTCTTTTTTTTCCCCCATGCAAGTTAAGTTTATACTCCCAAGGTTAACAATGTTCGTATATTGTGCTGCTAAAACACAGGAAGTATGCGAGCACTTGACGGTCTCCAAGGGCCAGTGTATGTAGGAACAGGTTGCATGTTTCGGAGATACGCGTTGTATGGGTTCCAGCCACCAAGAGCAAATGAATATCTGGGGATGTTTGGACAAGTAAAGACACCTGCTCAAAATACTCAGGCTCAACTGAGAGAGGAATCGGAGACACAGCCCTTGACACATCCGGACTTGAACCTTCCCAAGAGGTTTGGTAACTCAGCTTTGTTCAACGACTCCATAGCCGTCGCCGAGTACCAAGGACGTCCACTTGCCGATCACATTTCGGTCAAGAATGGTAGGCCTCCTGGGGCACTGCTCTTGCCACGTCCACCACTAGATGCCCCCACTGTTGCTGAAGCTATTGCTGTCATCTCCTGCTGGTAATTGCTTGCCTGCACGCATACATTTCTATGTATACCAGTTTCCGTCATTGTCTCGGTTTTAATTTATCATCATACAGGTTTGAGAATAAGACTGAATGGGGGGAAAAAATAGGATGGATATACGGCTCAGTGACGGAAGATGTGGTGACAGGTTACAGGATGCACAACCGTGGTTGGCGGTCTGTGTATTGTGTAACAAAGCGAGACGCCTTTCGTGGCACGGCGCCTATCAACCTGACAGACCGTCTTCACCAGGTCCTCCGATGGGCTACTGGTTCCGTTGAAATATTCTTCTCTCGTAATAATCCTTTTCTGGGAAGCCGGAGGCTTAAGTTCCGACAAAGAATTGCTTATCTCAATGTTGGGATATACCCCTTCACCTCAATCTTCTTGGTCACTTACTGCTTCCTCCCAGCACTCTCCCTTTTGACAGGAAATTTTATTGTTCAAGGCCTAAACATTGCTTTCCTTATATACCTCCTTATCATCAGTATCACATTAACTCTAATATCTCTTCTTGAAGTCAAATGGTCGGGTGTTGGCTTGGAGGAATGGTGGCGGAATGAGCAGTTTTGGGTCATCGGTGGCACCAGTGCTCACCTTGTCGCCGTAATGCAAGGCCTCCTAAAAGTGGTGGCCGGTATCGAGATATCTTTCACCTTAACATCCAAATCTGCTGGCGACGACGAGGAAGATGTGTATGCAGATCTTTATATAGTGAAATGGACAAGTCTATTCGTAGTTCCTCTGACAATATTTACGGTTAACGTTGTTTCCATTATCATGGGATGCGCAAGAACAATTTACAGTGTGATACCACAATGGGGTAAGCTTGTGGGAGGTCTATTTTTCAGCTTCTGGGTGTTGGCTCATTTGTACCCATTTATCAAAGGCTTGTTGGGGAGGAGAGGAAGAGTGCCAACCATTGTATATGTGTGGACAGGGCTGATTTCAATTACAGTGTCCTTGCTCTGGATAGCCATAAGCCCCCCAGGCAGTAGCTATGAAACAGCTTCACAATTGTCTACGTAAAACCAACAAACTATTCCCCTCTTTTCATAGGATTAATCTGTAATTTTAGATTATGTACCAAATTGACTCGTGTATTTTTTTGTATAGACTTTATTGAAACATTCTTTTTGCTTATTTTATTAAATGAGATGTCAATCAATAATTAATCAAGTTGCAATGTTCTATTCAATTTGATTTTTAAATAATTATTTCTTCAAAAACAATTAAAACAATACATAAAAAAGAAATATAATATAATATACAATAGTTTACAAGGCTTAAAATTAGATTTTATTCTTTAAAAATTAGTAATTAAAACTTCATATTTAACATTTTAAAAATATAAAGAAAATTTTTCAAATTTAAAAGTAAAACATTCCTTTTAAAATCTTTGCTCTTTGTTCTTATATAATCTTATAGCTTGACTTGTTTCTACTTGATCTAACTTAAATTTATTTTTTTATTACTTAATCCATTTAATGAAGCATTTTGTCTTCACATATTGTTTAATTCTTAAAAGATATTATAATAACACTAAAACTCAATGATTAATAACATATTTTATTATCATTAAACTATAAATTGAAATCACTCTTAACTAAAGTAATCCTTAGAAATAGTTAATAGGGGGCAGTAAGAATTGCCTAAAATGATTCATACTAAATACGGAAAGACAATTGAACACTTCCAAGCATAAAACATCAACTCCTTAAGACTTCAAGCGGACTCCGGTAATTGATGAGAAACTTATGGTAATGTCAGTTAAATGATAATTGTGGTACAAAACTTTTGAGAATGTTAAAACTAACTTTATTTACTCAATTCTATTTACAAGCATCCCAATTTATAACAGTTCAAAAATTAGAGATAAATTTGCTTAATAGCAAACTCTTCAAATTCTGCACTCAGCTAAATTTTTACTGCATTGTTGTTATTGTTATTGTCGTCAATTCATAACAAAAATTCCCGCATCCGAACCGGCTTTTTTACAGCATTTGTGAAACCCTGCATAAAGTTTCAGGCAAAATGGCTTAATTTAGTTTTATTAGAACATAAACAATATTCATGAAATGCTATTCTAACTCTAAGCTCATAAGACGTTATCAACGCCCATTAAACCTTACAGCTTGTTGGCCTTTTGTTTTTATTTGCAGAAAAATAATATATATCACGGCATCCTAGCAAAACTTACTAATTGAACTACAACTTAAAACCTCCATCCTCTTCGCAAGTAAAGCTTTGTCCTCGAACAAGACAGGGTATAAGAGAGTCTTATGTGATTTCCTTGAATATAGAAAAATTACTTGTAAATAAATCCTATGATCATCTTTATGTTTTTCAGTTATACATGTCAACAAGACATAGTAACTACGTCACAAAAATCAACTTATTCATTCAATATGTTTGTCATTAATTATATTCAAAAGTACAATAATATTTATATTTTCATTTTATTTAATTATTAAGTAATAAGATAACAAACTTTCTTACTAATAATATGTTTATTAGTTTAATACAATAATAATCTAAATCTTTGGATAAGTTCTATTTATAATGTAATAATATTAATAAAACAAAATGATTATTTTATTTTTATTAGAATTGCATCTTTAATTAATAATTAATTTGATAAATTTTAATTAATTTATCATATCTAAACATTATCACTCATTAAAATATCATTATTAAAGATGCAATTTTAATTCATTTACAAGTAATTAATTAGATGCATAATATAAATTAATATATTATTAATTGTTAATGAAATAAATTAATATTATATATTAAATATTGTAACAATATTTAATATAAGTTATAATATATGTAATAAATTAACTTAATTATCTTAATTTATTAACTCTTAATTAACTTTCTATGACATGAATATCTACTTGAATAAAATTTGTCAAATATGTTATCAGTTAAAATTTTAACAGAAAATTTTCACAAAATTAGGTATTTTTCTTTTCAAAATAAATATTAAATATTTTTTAATTTAAAACATCAAGAAATTTTCTCGAATTAGAAATTCACAAAAAGTTTCGTTCTATTACCCTAAAAAATAAACTATTATCACTATTGTCATTGGCATTAACAATGACAATAAGCCGATCCATAGGTTCAAACTCAGGTGATTTTAATTGGGCTTGAGTCTAAGCACCCCAAGCTTGGACGCAATCGGAAAAAAAAAACTTTTTTGACACTTTTGATTTTAAAAAATTCATTTTGAAAAAATTGAGCCATCCCTAATTGGCATAAAAATAGCTACTATTCACCTATTTAGTTTCCCCACCTAGAAGCAAATTGCCGAATGAATTTTAAGTTGTAGTATCTTATCTAGATCAGATAATTTAATATTGCATAACAGGAGATTCTTCTATGAATAATAAAAATTATAGACTCCAAGTCCAGAAAAACAGGTGCTGCAATGGATGGAAAACCAAACAAGCTAGAATTTATCAATTTAAGTGCCTCCAAGATGTGAGATACATACCTCGTTGAACTTAAATAGAAGAGGACGTGAATCCTTGTCAAAGGTTGTCGGTTTCTTAGATGTGGCATCGGTATTCTGAGAATCTCTATTTATCTTCCTAAACCTGGTTTAACAACAAAGAAACAAAGATCAAGATTGCAACTTGGAATGTGTTCTTTCCATAAATCCTGCCATTTGAGTTTGCACAAATAGCCACTCAACTTGTTTTACTGCATAAAAGCAGCCACTTTAGTAACTGGTGCATAGAGAGAACTGAAGGCAACATGAAATTATGTATCAATTGATGAATGCAAGTTTTTACTACAAAATACAGGAAACTGCAAGATGATGTAGAATCACATATACTGGTACACGTATCTAGACAAGAAACGTAGGAAACTTGGTAGACGATCCATTCTAGAGTCGGATTGTCATCTAGTGAATATGCATATTAATATCCAAGAAGGCAAGCATAGAGAAAGACAGGAATGGACATTGATAAGATTCACACCTGTCAAAGAAATTGGTGGAGCCGCGAGAATTCTTTAAATTTGACAGGGATTTGTGTTTCATAATAGTCTTGGCACTTCCACTAGAGTCCAAAGTTGACAAATTTGAGCCACTTGTATTACTTGTCCCTGGACATAACACATTCATTCCATTTTGAGCCTTAACAACAGTAGAAGCTGTGTGATCAGTTTCTGCAGATGGTACGACACTATTCTTGCACTCTAGCTCCAAATATTCCCTATTGCATCCATTTGTAAGATGCATAGAGCGGCTTACTTGCAAAATTTTTTGTTTTGCAACCTGAAAATAAGATTTATTTGAAACTAAATTTCCAGTATGTGATATAGCTAAGGAGCAGTGCCCCTCGTTACAAGATCCACGTAATTGCTACCGTCATAGTTCCTTCAAATGTAATGGAATAAAAGAAGTGGAAATTATGATCATGATCCATGAAACTAGCAATATAACGATCGGGAGATAATTAGAACCAAAAAGAAATTTTATAGTGGAATACCATTATGGATGTAGCCATCCTTCTACTAGAAGGATTAACTGCGATAGAATAATCTTCTTCAGACCATGAAATAAGCATGGAAAATGCCAGGGCTCTCAAAACTCTAGACCAAAATCAATATTCTAGAGTCTTGAAATTTGACATATACATGAAGTAGGTTAGAAGTATAACTTAATAGCATGATTATGTTTTTTTCTATTTTTCTATAAAGAAATATATTTTGATTGAACAGAAGTAGACATTGAATGACATCCAGTGATATAATAGATGACATGAACATGTGAATACATAAGAGATACAGAAAAAGTAATTCAACAAGTACAGAGCTACTACACCTTTGTTCAGTTTAATTCTATCTATTTTATTTATTTCAACTGAATCTTAAACCTATTTAAAAACTATCAAACGTGTAAGTCAAGTACCAATCAACTATTAATATAATTAATATTTATTTATTATTAATTTTAATAAATGATTAAAAAATTTAACCAATTTTACTAATTCAGTCATAAAAATCTTAAATCAATTAACTTTTATTTAATTTAGTTTAATAATTTTTATTGTTAAAAATGGTTAGCTTATTAAATAATTGATTCATTTTTATAAATTAAAAAATCTTATAAATTAGAATAAATCAATTAATTTTTATCTAATAATCTCTTTTTTCAATTAAATTTTAAAATTTTCAATAAATAAGAACACTTTCAATCATATTTTAAATTAACATAATTGTCACCATGTTTAATTCCAGGAATCATAGGAACAACTTGATAGACATGGAACCATGTTAGCTGTCACAAAAATCAAAGGAAGCATTGAGTGGATAAATGCCTCACCTCATGAACCAAAACTTGTTTCACAGCTAACGGGAGTACAAAATGACCAGAACTGTAACCCTGTTTAATTCTAGTAAAGCCATCATGTTACTTGTCGTAAAGGAATGGAGAAATTTCAGAACTTGAAGTAAATTAACAAATGGAAAAAAAATTGCCGACCTTGAAGTTGATTAAATCACAAATGGGAGGATCAAATGAAAGCATTGAGGCATCCAAGGCAGCATCATGTTCCTGGTTACAGGAAAGATGACCGTTCTTTGTGTTTCTATATGTTATGGAATATGCCACCATTATGCTGATTAACTGAACCAAATCATTCCTCTCTTTTTCTGACAGTAAGTGCAATGCGACCTGAAAAGGTGCGAAAACGATTATGAAATAGACAAAGATATTGCAATTATTGTGGATGTAACGTGACTTAAAGCTACTAAAAGATTTAATTGGTCTCTGAGCTCAATAGATAATATTGTTCATGCCATTGTATTTGCTGAGGAAGCAATTGAAAACCCAGATCTTTAGCTACTGCATTTCTGTTTCTCTTCTTGCGTCTGTCATTGATTATATGCTTTCTAAACCAAGCTTTTACCGAAACCTTTTGTTATTAGTTCATCAGCCACTAGACCAGGTATAGATTCTCCCACCAAGCAGGATAATGTGTAATAGGATTTGTCCAGACGGACAAATTTTTTGTTTGTTACTTTCAAGCAGTTAAAGCATCGGGAAAGGCAATCATGCTAAATTTAAGGCAACTTACCGGCTTTAGAGTTGCTGGTGAAAGAATATGAAGCAAAGGAGATACTAAATCTTCGACAACAGATTTAGTTGACAAATGCCTGGATATGTATGGCGGAATTTTGCTTTGCCAAATCCTTAACATGTCCGTATTATCCATCATTGTCGTTCGGTATCTAAAGGCTCAAACATGTGATAATAAGAATATGCCAAATTCAAAATTCAAAACGGACTTGGAAATAAATTTTGCAAGTACCTTTGATAAGACTTTGGCCACTCAATGTTCGGTTTTTGAACATCAGATACAAGACAGTGCACAGTAATTGCAAGAGGAGTCTGGTACACTGAATAGAAGAGAACAGTGGAGAGATGTTTCAGCTTTTGAAAAGGAACAAAAATGAAATTTCACACATTTACCATTAAGGGTAAACTGCTGCATTCGGAAAATACGTTGATTTATTAGATCCGAGATACCAAAGCTGTTGAAACATTTAACCTATAAATAAGTCAATGACTTGTTTTAGCATAAGCATTTGCTTAAGGAACATAAAGGATTCATCAAGGATAATGAACTATTACTGTCTTTTGCATCAGCGGATCATGATACTGAAGCTGCAGAATGTTTTCATGCATGCCATCCATAATAATGTCATAATCACCCCTGCAAATTGTTTAACATTCAAGCATGAGGAGCCACAATTTTAAAAGGATGATAAATATGAAATGAAATTAATGGTTTACAATTTACCTGTTGGATATGAGGGAGTACAAAAAATCAAATCCACTGGACTTGCTGCAACTGCTACTATCAGATTGTTTAACCTTTTTTGTTTTCCTCTTTTGGAAAATCTGCAGAAAAATTAAGAAATTCAAATGGTCTACTTCTATGCAAAACAATGCACAGTTAGTTCCCTCCCCATTTATTCTTTACATCACCTCTTTCCAGATATCAAAAACACTTCTTGAGATGTCCTTCTGACCAACTACTTGAGAACCTATTTCCAACTGAGGCCCAAAAAGTATGTTATTCTTCAATAAAGTCGGCAGAATATAGAAGTTACAGAAATAGCATATCAGAATTCTTCTAAACTATCAATTAATCCCAAAAAATTCCTCGCACAAAATTCAACTTGATAGGAAAAGGGATGACTTTTGATCTTTTTCTCTACCAACATACTGCCATAGCACAAAGTTAATACAGACCACAAAGTTAAATTGGATTGTCTGTAAAAAATAACTAGATACTTACCAATAGATTGGTGATGAAGCTGGATCTAGTTATTGATTGCAGAAGCTAGTTATCATAACCAACAAATGACCTTACTTTATAATCAAATATCCTTTAAGTTCTCCAACATTTTGACAGTTCAAATCGCCAGTGAGTTTAAGAACGCATAACTTTATTGTAGACTTACCGCATTAAGAGTTTCCTTCTTCTTGTTAAGAAACTGAAGGGTGTTCAAGCAGCAGCGAATATCACATTCTGCAAGGTGACAGTGAAAAATAACTAGTTTTTTCCTGAAAATTAATAGATTTCATTATAAAATTATATATACAATCTAGAGGACAAAAAAACTAGTATAATCCAAAATATCTAGATTACAGAGATAACAAAAGAATAAGAAAAGATCACTGAGACCGAAGATGTAAATTTCATAATAGCAATTCTTATAGGACAGATGGATTACATAATGATGCATTTTCATGTAAGCTCTTTCACTCAAATTTCACGTTAGGACAAACTCATGGCACTTCTTATGAGACATGAATTATATGTGAGAAGTAAATTAAGAAATATCACATTTTAATTCATGAAATTACAATTAGCATATCTCAGAAATGGATAAGCAGTCTCACCAGTGTACTCTGCAAGTGCAGTCAGTGCAATGGAACTTGTTCTGATACCCTCCTGGTTACATATATATTTGAGCCTACAATGATAAATTGTCAGAAAAAAATAAAGGACCGATTTGGTAGCTATCAGAAAACCATTTAAATCAAAAAAGCTAAAGTGTAAGCTGTAAGACTATCTTTTATAAACTCTAATATGTCCCCAAACTCGAAAGTCTGTTGGCTTGCCAAGAGTGGAGAAAGCACAAGCCTGGACATTAAGTTGAAGCTAAAGCTTAATTTTAAACTTGTGCTGAAACTCAAATTCAATTTAACATACAACAAGAATATGATAACACCTAAGTTCGGTAACAATAGCAAGAAAGAATTCAACCTTCGACCATGAATGACGTGAAAACTGAATCATATAACTGTAACATCAGCACTAAGATATGCCATTTCAACAACGACTGGAAGTTCATTTGGTTATACAATCCAAATCTAGAGATAGATTTTCATGTCATAAAGGAGGAACAAAACAATACGTTATGCCTCATATTCTCTTGTTATATTTATTATATTTGTTTACTTGTCTGAAATGTTTTCAGAAACGCTTCTATGTTCCTTCCCATCTCCTCATTAGAAAAGAGAAAAGAAGAAACTTTTATTAACTGAAAGATCTTTCCTTTAAGGTATACTTAACTAGATGACTTCCTTTAAACTATGAAACAATTAAAAAATTGCCAGTTAAAATGCATAACAAATTCCTGGTGTAGGCATTTTAAATTACTTTTCAGCACATTTCAAAGTGTTCTCCCTACCCCCTCACAGAAAAGAATATCCGAGAATCACTATTGAATCTCGTGATAACCTAAGGTCCATTTCACTAAGATGATCTATGCCGTTACATGCATTAAACTATGAAAGTAGAGGACATATAAGAGTGAATGGATAAATATGTTGAAATATGCACTGCAATGACTTATCAACAATACTTAAATAAGGCATTTTAAAGGATTTTGATTATTAGATTTCAATTCTTCGCAGATTTACATATTTAGTACCTCATGAAAAAAGTTCCTTGGGATGGTTGATATTCATTTGAAGCTTTAGTAAGCTTTGTTCTTGTAAGGTCCATATTTCAACTGAAGAGATTCACTAAGGTTTCATATTCTCACAATCCTTGGAGATACAAGTACGTTGTTACTGTCAATGTCCCTATTTTGCTTCTTCTTGCTCCTATTGTAATATAATGTCCCATTACTTCTCCAGGAATTCATTTACAATTTGAAGTGTTAAACCAGGAGTGATTTTCATGTTTTGGTCTTGTACACTGCTCGTATTGTCTTTGTTAAAGGAAAACATGATAGTAAAGAAAAATAAATTAGCTGGGCTGACGTTTAAGAATCAAACTTTAAGCTAATAGAAAAGCATGGATACAACATGTTTGATTAAATTTTGTAATTGAGAGTAAAGTTGCCAAGCATAAGCTCATAGCTTTTAACAAGAATGCATGGGTCTGAAGAAAAACTAGGAAGGTAGATTGAAAATTAAGCAAGCAGGTACTGTGATCAATATGGAAGCTTCAATGAGCACACTTGAAATAACATAAATATATATAAATTATCAAAAACCCATTACCTGTTAACCACTCGACTGACTGTCGGTTGAACAAATATATGAACCCTACAAATTTTCAAAAAGAAATTGCCAATATAGTAACAGGCTTAAACCCTTAAGAATTACCACATTGTTGATATGTACCAAATGACGGATCAAGCAAAATACAGCTATCAGGTAAACGTAGGTCCATAGCATCAAAATGCATCAAGATATCAAGAAAAGCCATAACTCCAGCAACCTCAAATAGAAAATCTGTATCGTAGATGAAAAATAAACTTACTCCCAGATTGAATCAACTAGTATCAGTGGAGGTAGGTTAACTATAACAACATTGGAAAGAACTTAACATCCCAGACAAGTGCTTTAGATAGAAGTGCGTTGACAAAAGCAGTTAACTGCTTGCTTGGTAATCATTATAAAACAATGTTGTGAAATTATTTGGAAAAAAAACAATCTGGCATATTTGATAAAGGTATTATATAAGTAAACAATAAATGCATAAGGTTAAAAAAGAATAAAGATTATTAATAACAGTCTAAAGATTGAAATCACAAATAACGTTAAGATAAGTTCATTATAGTCTTGGTTAATAGTAGGTTTTCCTCAAATAATGGTTTGGAAAGAAACATGTAAAGAAAAGTGCTTCGTCATCAAAATTAACCAATCAACTGAAGATCTGCTTCCTTTTCTTTTTTGTGCAAACCTGCCTTTAGGCCCCTAAAGCAGCTCAAAAAGCAATGCTAAATGCAACAAAATAGTTTTCGTTATTCCTAATAAACCAGGAAACAATGAGACTCAGCAATCAAAGAATTATTTCTTAGACTCTGGTAGAAGATTTCTTTAAAAGCAATAACTTACTTTGCTACCTGACGTAAAGGTCTTAGTGCAGGTGCATATAGGTCATTGCATATGCAAATCACCTACATAGAAAGCCAATTATAAACATTACAATTTATAAAGAAAAGAATTTACAATTAAATGTTTCTTTAGGATCATTTCAAACATACAGGTCTTGACAATGACACTGTTTTTCGCAGCCTCTTTTTCGAGGATATACTTCGGGTGTGCTCTTCTTCAGCAACATTTTCCTTTGCAGTATCTGAATTCCTTTCTGTAGAAACCTGAAAAAGCATACAAGTGCAATATATGTTGTAAATCATGAATTTAAACTCACATTGCATGTTCATATCCTTTAAAAAGTTCGAATTCCAAGAAAAGATATTCAAATTCATATAAAACCATATGAGAGAAAGAGTTATGTACAGTATCCTTGTCAGGTGACAAGTCCAGGGAGGATTCAATGGTCAAGGAAATTCACTTGTTAAAAATGTTGCACCCAGTAGGAAGCTTAAATAGCTTTACTGGTTGAATCGCAATATACCAGCAAATGTTGTCGATGCAGGACAAGTTGTACTTGTTAGGAAATAGCGGAAGAAATGTAGACATTAATGAGAGAATCAGGGATAGAAGTTGAATCTAAGGGGAAAAGGATGCTCAGAACAAAACCGAAGAAAAAGCAGAATACAGACAAAAAACCAAGATTAGGAAGCTAAGTCTTCAAGATCAATTAACAAATAACTAGAATGTGCTTTACATTGAGGCTAAACCCTTATTTATTAAGGTCTAGATTAATTTCTTAATAGGAACAAAAGTGTTTCTAGTCCAGGTAGAAGTCCTACTATACCCTGCATACTAGCATGGAAAGACTTCAACTTGAAATAAAGCAATTAAAATTGTAGTATACTTCTAATTAAGACTAATAGAATCATATGACAATTGTTCCACACATCGCTTGCCATGCAAACTGCAAGTTAAACTAAGTTTAACTATCAGTATTAGATTCCATTTCCTATAAAACATCACGCACAAATTTAGATTCCCACTCATCCTATCACTAAGCTCTTCGCTCTAAAACATAAAACAATAGACAAATACAATCTTTTGTTCTCCACATGTTTAGGAAATATTAACCAGTGCTAGCATGTATATATTTTGGAGGTACAAGGGGAGAACATCAGGCTCCAACCCAAAAGCCACAAAGCACATCATTATGATACTACAATCACGGTAGCACAAACTGGTAGAATCAAGCACGAAAGAAGTTTTCCAGTAAGAGCAAGAAAGGAAAAAGAAAAAGATAAGAAGAAAGTAGCAAGTTTAATGTGCAGAAAACACCAACAAACAAAAAGAATACCCTGAGCTATTCATCTGACAGGTGTCACCAGAAATAGAAGAAATATTTCTCCGTACCATTTTCAGAATAACCTCCACAGCACCTTTTCCTTCACCAAGAGCTCCGTCGATTTCATCAATCACCTGAAGAAATAAATTGTTTATCATGCATATCACACATAAGTAAACAAGTCCAACTTGGAACACCATCACTAACCAAACACTTGGGCTTTGAGTCAGAAATCACAGAATTCATCTGGACCACATCCAGGATTTTAGCTTCTATGCTAGACAAGGATCTATCATCACTAGCATTGACCTACAATATCAAAACTTTTAGTAAGTAAAAACACAATAAGGATGTTTTAAATAGAGAATGTCATGTGATAAACTGTAGCATAATGAGTGGGGATCCAAAATCTCATCGTAAGTGCAATGGAGGAAGATATGTAACCAAATATCTTGAAGATATAAACTAAAAATCCTAGGATCAACACAAGATTCCTATGATAAATTCTCATCCTAAAACTCGTATTCATCAATGCATTACTATTCAACACTTGTAGAGACATGTTGAAAATCTTAGCAGTTTTAAAAGTAATAACAAGACCACCTCAAGCAACCATGATTGTGCATGCCTATGGCTCCTTAGAAGTAAGCACACAAACCTCCACAACTCGATATCCACAATGCTTAGCAGCAACATGAGCAAGAGTGGTCTTTCCAAGCCCTGGGGGACCACAAAGTAAAAGGATCTGCAATGGGCATAAGATTCAATAACAAATTGTTTAGAAATTTTAAGCTTCAAATCAAAAGGAGAAACTGCAATAAGAAGAAGAAAGAATACAAGAATGTAATTCATATAATATATCTTGGCATTGCATTGGATATCTAGTGATAATTGTTACATATCACTAAATGAGTGAAAAAGAGAACATAGCAGCAACGATAACAACGAAATGATAGGTCATCAAGGGCCCAAGCTAGCACCTTGCCTCTTACATTTATTCTTGTTCATACAAATTGATTCCGTAGATATGAATACCAAGGTTTTGAAAGTAGTTGCAACCACAAAGAAAATTTCGTGATCACAGGCATTGCAGGAGTTATGTTACATATTCCAAGCATTCAATTGAGAAATTTTGTTAAGAAGAACCATGTCTGGTTGGGAAATGTTCTGAAAAAAGAGTTGAGTATACTCCATGGGATGCTCTGTTATGGCCACAAAGATGGTACCACAATACCATAATTTGTCTCTGTAAGAAGCTACAATACATGTGTATATGCTGTGCTCGTCTAATGTGCTAAGAGTTAGGACCACAACAAGGATATGGCAGCCACAATTGCAGTTGCAGTCTGCAATTTGAATCTTGATTTATGCATCTCAAGGCAGAAGAGAATATCTGAGTCTGAACATAGCATAGATGATGCTATTTACTGAGATTCCATAACAAGAATTTGCTGCTTGTATTTGATTCTAGAGCTAGCCTGAACATAGCATCAAGGATCTTATTTATTGAAATCTGATTCTAGTACAAAAAATCTAATTGTGATGAACAGATTTATCTATGTACTAACTTTTCCAAAATAAAAAACAAAAGCACTGTTGAAGTTGTCCCTGGGACCTGGGAGTTCATATCCAGCAGATGCATGCAATAGTTACCATTAAGCAACAAAGATGCAACGTCCAATTAACCATCCATCCGTTTACAAAAGTGGCGTCTATTTTCCACTTGGATGAGCCACTGGAGTTCATATCCAGGAGATGCATGCAATAGTTACCATAAGCAACAAAGACGCAACATCCAATTAACCATCCATCCGTTTACAAAAGTGGTGTCTATTTTTCACTTGGTTGGATGAGCCACTGCTATCATATTCTTTTGTAGCATCATGCAGAAAGGCTTCACAGGAATGCTCCTATATTTCATTATACCAAAGCACACATGTATATACTTTTTGCTTCACGATTTCTTGATCATAATTAATTCTCTAAAGTTGCAATTACATAAGTTTGTAAACATCTCCCTTAACTTCATTAGAAATCATGTTTTGCAGATTCATTCTCTAAAGGTAACAAGAAAATGTTTCGGCATTTGATGTTGCTCACAGAAGTAAATTTGTCCTATCTGGGATAAAATGTCCCACTTCAATCAAACATTATGTTATGTAAAGAGAAACGTGAAGTAATGAGTAATAGATCTTGAAAGCCATGATTTACCAGTCTATTTAACATATCACCTTTCTCAAGTGTGAAATTTGAAAATTACAAGGATATCCCTCACTGGAACATAAGAGAGAGTAGATGACATGCATGAAGTCTAACACATCAATACCATGCATTGCCTATTGTTTCTATTTCCAATTAAATAAAAAAATTCATAAAATTTTTGGCTGACCTTCTGCTCCGGTGGACCAGTGAGGCTTGATTTCTTGCGCGACATTTCCTGGAACCCTTTCAGATTGTTTACATTATGAGAACTATTAGAATTTGAAGTGTTCCCAGTGGAAAATCTCTGTCGCCCAGTCTTCCGCAGGAATGCTGCATCAAAATGCTTTTGATGTTGAGCGACAGAAGAATGGCGTCTTAAAGCAGACAAAACCTCATTTGATGTACTCCTTATTTCAGACCCAAAAACAGAAGAATCCCATTGTTTCAACCATAAAAGGACCTGCAGTGGGATGTCATGTAGAGTTTAAGCAATTATAACAGATGTTCAACAAAATTGATGCCTTAGAACAATTTGAAACAGTTTGGACAAGCATAAATAGATAAGAGTTTTAGATATTAATTGCCACATACCTCACGATTTGTCTGTTCATCACTAAGTAGTTCAGTAAAGGAACTTGGAGAATATTTGTCCACCCAAAGTTGTTCATGCACATGAGTTTCAGGATGAAACTCATCGCTCTGAGAATCAGAACTAGCATTCAAGGCCTTCAGCACAACAAATCACGCAATAAGATATCTTATAATTAAAAAAAAAGATATAACACTGATAAGATTTTGACCTCAAAAACACCAACATCTTATTATACACCCTTGACCAACCAGACTTCTCATTAGTTTTATACTCTTCTACATGTTTGTCCGGCCAAGAAAAATAAACTTGCCAAGATCCCAAGTACAGAAGTAGGTCATATTCTTTAAGATCAGACCTCACTAAAACTACGCATTAACTCATGAGGTAAATCCCTACATTTAAACCATGGGATAATGTAAAGATTATTGATGCACATATTTACTCGAGCTTTTACGTTGTATAAACAAATGCTTCCACCACAGTTCACACATACCGTTTATCCACAAACTTAAACAAGAAATTTTCCTGCATAGGAGGTGATTTCATAGGATGTTAAAGATATTTGGCTACTTACACACTACCGTTCAAAAAGTACACACCATGACACGTACCCTGGTGAATGCCTCTTGATCCATTCTTTGCATTAGAACATTAACAGGTTCTAACATGAGACCTGCAAATTAGGAAGAATCAGAAGCTATACAACTAAGAAATTAAAATTATTTAGGAGACATCATGAGAAGTATGACGGATGTGCAACCAAAATAAAAGGTTATTCCAGCCTTTGATTAAGCAAACATGTGTTTCGCATGCAACTAACAATTCATAAAGATGAACCAGTATCAATTACTTGAAGAAGAAGAAGAAGAAGAAGAAATATCAAACAAAAAAATCAAATTCTCCAAAATTCCAGCACTTTCTCAGCAAAATTAGGAACTGACCAATAATAACATCACAGAATGAAGGGAATTGGAAATAGTATGACATCCACTACCATGTGATTGAATTTTCATGGAAGCCTCTTCCTTCGATACTCTACATAATTTAGCGTAAACCCTATCATTACCACCGGGAGCCGTCACGGGAAAGAAGTCGCCATCAATTTCTGAAGCATACTTATATAGAATCCTCTCCTCTTGTTCCTCCTCCTCCACCGTAACAATCTCCTCGTTCTGCGGCGGTTGCGAGTAGAGAAGCCAATCCTCGTCGACCTCCAGGTGGAGAGTTTTACTTTTCTTCCCATCCGATGAGAGCGTTGCATCAGGGGGACGCTTGCAAGCCTCGATCTGGGGAGAGTGAGGCAGTTGCCGTTCATGGGTTTGTTCTTCGTGAAGATGATGAGAGTTGGCTTCGAGCCACTCCAACTCGTCTGGAAGAGGAATGTCCATGTCCATGCCCATGCCCATGTTCAATTCCACGTTCATGTTTGTCTATGTTTAATTGTGAGACAGCGTTTAAGGCAATCCCGAGTAGGAAAAGCAGGGTTTGTTTTTTTAGTTTGGCGGGAGAGGCTCGGAAAGAAGCGGGAAAATTAATTAAAGCATTCCATTAAAAATAACATTCATATTCGAAGGCCACGTTTGAAGTTAGTCATTGCCCTTGGTTCATGTAATGTGCATATGACTAGATAAGTGGGTGACCAGCGATAAAACATAAGGTCCCCATCAAATTTTTATGGTAGTCCTACTATTTTCATAAAATTCTCTCAAACTAATAATATAATAATTAATAAAGGTCTTTTATAGCCTTGTATGAAATATTATACATACGTACGTACATACCAAGAAAAGGTGTTAATGCCATTAAAATTAGTATTATATACCAATGACACTTTACATTAATATGCTTAGACCTAAAACAAAATGTTGGATTCTTGTCGAAAGGAATATCACTATGACTATTACATAATAACATATATCTCCTTCTGTATAAGCCAAGTTCTTACAAAAACTTTCTCATCCAAATTAGCTCATACTTGTTTTGGTAAAAGCAACGAATTTCACCTCTATAGTTGATAATGCAATACATTTTTGTAATTTAGATTATCAAGCAAAGGCTCCTTGTATAAAGTTAATCAAATAATATGAAATGGATCGCTTTGAGTGAATATCTCTTATATATAATTCAAATAACCCATAAGGATTAGATTCTCACTTTTAAAGAAAAACTTCAAATTAGGTGTACCTCAAAGATAACTTATAATCCACTTTATTGAATTTCAATACTCTCTTATTGGATTTGAAAGATTACCGACTAAATGTAAAATAAATTCTTTAATAATAAAAATTCACTAATACAAGTGAATAAACTCTCTTATTGGATTTAAGAGGATATTAATAATAAAAATTCACTAATATTTACTATATTAATTATTGAGTAAAAAAAAGAAGAAAAGGTATAAAACAACTTTAATTTTATGTTATTAAACGTTAATTTTGAACATTACTATTATAAGTAACAACTAATACATAACACTCAATACTTCTACTTCAAATAGTAATTAATATGTGTCAAAGTTATTGATCGAAGTATTAAACTATTAATAGAAAAAAATCATTGACTAAAATGATAATTGTTTAATAATTTATCTCTTTTTTTTAGTATGGATCTTTTATAAGACATTGTTTAGTTTATTTTTACTTTGCTTGGGTTTAACATATTTAATTAATCTTTGATGAATTTTATATGTATACTTTTATGAATAATTTGTATTTGTTAAAATAATTTTTTGTTGTATATATTGATATGAATAGGTTCTGGTTATCTTGAGAATCGAACCTAAAAATAAATTAATCGATCCTATAGGTTTTTTAGGTTCAAGTTCAAGTTTGTAAAATTGTCGAATTTGACATTCAAGTTCAAGTATTTATGAATGGGACATGTTACCCTACTATAAATACCTCTAGTAATTGATACTGTAAACATAATTAATTACATCATTAATATGTAATCTTTATTAATAAACAGAATCTCACTACAATCTATATCAATGTGAGCATATTTGCAAGGCATGAATTATCACTACCGCGTCAGGAAAATGAAAGGAAACTCGTACTCTTTGTCAACAAGAGAGGCATAAATGCAGTACCGGCTGAACTTACAAAAGCATTGAAGATTGTACATGGTGTCTCAAGCTACAAGGTCCACTCTTTTGATAATTTATCAATAAAAGAGCCCCTATTACTCGAATGAGAAGGAGTAGTAGGAAGTCTTGATTAGTTTTCCATTGCTTGAGACTCTTATACGGAAATAATTTTGTTACTGGTGAGATGGTATTTGATATGATCATTTTGGTTGCTAGATATGGTTAGGCAAGCTATTGTATTTGCATGGTCTAGGGGAACAATTTTAAGGTTTCTCGCGTTTTCTTGTAAGTTTCCTTTCGGATGGGGTAAGAGATTGTCATTTTTAGAAATCTCTCGATGTACATTTTTTTCATTTATTTATAAATTTACTGAATTACAAAAAAAACATAATCTAATAAATTAACGATATATGAATTATTTAGTCCAAGGTAAGTGAATAAGAGAATAAATTAAAGAAAAAGTAAGGATACCGTAATTGATGACGTGTATTATGTCCAAAGTTGGTAGGTTTGCCAGATAAAGACTCTTTTGTCTACATTAATTTGGCTCGAATTAGTATTAATTAGGTTACAGTTTTTGTCTGTACGTATTAGATTCCGTTTACTAAGGATGATTTCTTATTAAATGATGCAATTAATAGCTATGCCAAATAGTCCTCTATAAATAATGCTACTAATACTGTTAAAGCACTAAACAATACACTTTTTTTCCCTTATGGTTACGATGGAGATGTCTTCTACTCAGTTAGTGATTTATCAAAAAACATTTGTATTCAAAAATACATATTTATGTTTTCTGGTAAATCACTGATCTGATTAGAATTTGTTTCCGTGGAAGATTAATTAATTGTATATATATCTGCTACAATGAAGTATTTTGCACTCACTTCAATCGTAAATAACAAGTTTGCAAATTTATTTCTTTGTCATTTCTTTTATTATCTTTATGTGTACTATGGAATAAAGGGAAGCGTGTAACCATCGAGCACTGAAGTCTAGAGGTAAGGGGTTACCCTTTGCTTAAGTAAAGTTGGGGGTTCGACTCTCATTTGTGAATATAACAATGTTAAATACTAGATGGTAGTGTTAAGCTGCCCTTTGGAGTCTCTCCCAACATATGGATCATGAATTAATCTGATTGTAATAATGAGTTAAAGGTATCATTCACAATTCAAACTTATCCAAAATATCTCATATTTCGTTGTCACACAGTTCCTACCTTCCAGAGTTGCCTAGAAGATGGGTCAGGCACAGTAAACATATTTGCATTACTAAACTTGCCTAGATCTTTTGTCTCTGCAGAATTTTTACTAGATAGTGTTATTGTTGTTATTATTACCTTACCTTCTAAAGTTGCCTCATATTTCACATAATTTTTACTAGATAGTGTTATTGTTGTTATTATTACCTTACCTTCTAAAGTTGTCTCATATTTCACAGAATTTTTACTAGATAGTGTTATTGTTGTTATTATTATTACCCTACCTTCCAAAGTTGCCTCATATTTCATTGTGACAATCCCTACCTTCCAAAGTTGCCTAGATGATGGGTCAGGCACAACAAACATAGTTGCATTACTAAACTTGCCTAGATCTTCTGTCTCGGCAAAATTTTTACTAGATGGTGTTATTGTTATTATTGTTACCCTACCTTCCAAAGTTGCCTAAAGGATGGGTCAGGACTTGCCAAGATCTTCTCTCTCGGCAGAATTTTTACTAGATAGTGTTATTGTTATTATTATTGTTGCCCTACCTTCCAAAGTTGCCCAGATGATGAGTTAGGCGCAGCAAACATATCTGCATTACTAAACTTGCCCAGATCTTCTGTCTCGACAGAATTTTTACTAGATAGTGTTATTGTTGTTATTATTGTTGTAGTAACAAATATACACGTGATTATTTTATATGGAAATAAATGTATAACCATATCAGTGATTTACCAAAGAATCATATAAACATGTGACTTAAAGGTATCACTGACAATTCAAACTTATCCAAAATATCTCATATTTCACTGTTACAGTCCTTACCTTCCAAAGTTGCCTAGAGGACGGGTTAGGCACAGCAAACATATTTGCATTACTAAATTTGCCCAGATCCTCTGTCTCGGCAAAAGTTTTACTAGATAGTGTTATTGATGTTATTGTTATTGTAGTAACAAATATACACGTTATTATTTTACATAGAAATAAATGTATAACCATATCAGTGATTTACCATTGAATCATATAAACATGTATTTTTGATTGCAGTGTTTGTTGATAAATCGCTAACACACTAGAAGGCATCTCTCTTGGGTGCAACCAATAAAGTACAGTAGTAGTGAAACTCGTAGAAAAGCAATAATCTTAATATCATTGGATTATCTAGTTTAATTAATTTTTGTTTGTAATTATAAAATTAAAGATTAAGTAAACTTAAGAGCTTCTCAGAGCATTTACTTTGTGTATAGGCATATTTTGCTAAAAACGTTAATCAGTTACAAGAGTGATTGAGACGTATTCAATGAAACCAAGCACAAATAAAGTTAAACCAGTGCTAATGCTGCAACATGAGATGCAAATGCCTTGTATTTCTTCAATAAAAAGACTGGCATCAACACCATAAAGTTATTCAACCAGGATAAGCTCCAAATACACATAAAGCTATATAAATAACCCAAAATTGCAACAGTCTTATACAACTTGAATGAATGTCATGTTTGGAAAAATTGCGAACCTAAACAATATAGGTAATGCTAGGAGAGAAGATCCACAAAATGGATCATAACGGATAGGAACAATATAATTTGCAAGCGAATCAAGTCAGCTCGATCGGAGCTAGGACATGATTCAAAGACAGCGAAAACCAGGGCAAATAGATAATAGTATGATGAGAATCAACGCAGCGACAATACCAAAAACGATCAATTTTATCTTCATATTCTCAAACCACATCTTCCTTTTGATTTTGGTTCCTTGTTGTCTGAAATCTTGTGCCTACAAATAATTACACGAGTTCAGTCACTATCAAGCTAAGGAAATGGTGATTTAGCAATCAGGAAAAAGAACTTTGCAAAGACTTCAAATAGAGCCTGACTTGTTCGACGAACTGAAAGGCTAATTAACGTTTACATTGAGGTTTAAAGAGAAGTGGAGAATTGAAAGAAGGATAAGCAGCAAGACATGTGCAGCACTAAACAATCGATGGATTTCTTTGCAAAATCCAACAACTCAGTCACTTTAAGGAAGATTTCAAAAATTTCATTCATCACAGGAGGAAATGTATTGATTTCATCAAAGAGCAATGAAAGAGGCATAGTTCAACTTGTTCTCTGAACTAACCTGTGAGCGAAGATTCTCAGTTTTGTCCACCAACAGCTCAATTTTCTCACCGCGGTCAAGAACCTGTAGATACATAAAATTAAATTTCCGGTTTATATAGCATAACATGTCCACTGATGCTCATACTTTGCAATATGCCTGCAATGTCTTCGTTGACGTTCAGTGTAGGGTTCGCAAATACATGTTAACGTCAATGGAAGTTGCAAGAAGAATAAGATGACTACTCTATACCTTCTCAATATTCTCCATCATCACACCCTTAACTTCAGAAACCTGAGCCTTGACTTTTGCAAGCTTGTTGATCTCTTCCGGATGATCCACACAGTACTGCATGTGCTCCTTCAATTTAGACCTAAATGTAGACAAATAAGCAAACCAAGTTGGACAACAATAAACTAAGAAATATGCATGCCAAGACAAAGCGTATTAATATACCTAAATTCTTTGTTCATGCCATGAGCAGCAGCAGTTTTCGCTTTCCCTCCACCGTATTTCTTGTAGAAATCTTCCTTGACTCGCTCCAAGAAGGCAATTGGAATTTGTCGGCCAGCAGATTCAACAGCAACAACGCAATATGCTGCAACACCGAATGTAGGTAAGTCAATATAATATAACACCACGGATCATAATCTCTCAATATGCCTATTCCAAGACAAATATGACGAAGAAAATAATTAACCACACCCGAACTTCCCAAGTAAAGATTTAACAAATTTCAATTGCAATTTTGACATAAACATAATGTACCATGCATGCATAAACCAGAGTCTATAGCTTCTCTTTCGTAACATTGCTTTTGTTATGGTCGTTGCTTAACCACAAAACAACTTCATGGCTTATATGAACAAATTTTGCGCTTCGTGAATCTGATAAACATTTGAAAGCAATTTGTTTTACAAACATGCATGCATGTTCATCGCTGATATATATCTCCTGTCACACCAGGTTGTCAACAGTTCTGAAGTGAAGTGCAACAGAAAATTTCAGAAAAAAGTTTTAGATCGATAACAAACTTCTGCTCAGAAGATATGCCAAAACTTGAAAGCCTGAAAGTAATTAGCGCAGATCAAGCACTAAGCATTAAATAGGATAAACAATAAAAGAAAAGGAGGAAGAGATGGAAGTTTTTAACACCATTCTGATAAAAACACATGAGAATCGAAGCTACGTTTCAGATTTTGCAGCGATGAAATATCAATCTTACCCCATATATACAAGCAACTAATGGCAATAAACTCAACCCATCCATCCCCCTGATGCAAGCTTCTTATAAACTTGATTTAATGTTACCAATTCAAAAGGATAATACGTCATTCCATCCCCAACCGAAAAGAAGACATCATACATAGATCCATGATAAATGAGGTCCGAAAAAGAATAAGATAAATCCATGCATGCGTAAAACAAAAAGGAGGTCATACTGAAGCCATTTTCAACGAGGTAATTGAAGGTGTGACCATCACAATTGTAGGTGAATCTGTTGTTGGAAGAGGGGAGCTTTTGGAGGCATTGAGATGCAACGCTGGTGAAATTTCCCTTAAACTCTGTGTACTCTGCCAGAACCACCGTGCCACGAGCCACGAAGCTGTAGATCAGCGACTGTTGCCCCATATGGTTGAAGATGGAAATCCGAACTCCGAACAAATCAAACGATGAAAATGAAAGAGAGATTGAAGAAGCATAAATTACTTTTGTGAATAAATTTATGGATAGAGAAAATTGTGGAAAATTCGGATTTTGTTGAGAGATAAGTATGGGCTGAGAATTAGTAGTTAGACTATTTTTACAAATTACTTTTGTGTTTGGCTTTTATTGTAAATGTAACAGTAGCGAGTATTTATTGGCATTTTTAGATTTTAATTTCTATTTTTGAATTATACAAAAGAAAAACATATACAGAGAAGGTTTTACTTCACAAATCCTCCTGAGGGATGAGCCATGAAATACTACTTAAACCAAATTAGAAAATCCGAGGCTTCCAGTACGGAAGATGGTCGGAAGAAGGACACTGAAATAAGCGAGGGTTGCGGAAGAGATGATTTTTTTTTTTAAGAGTTAAAAAATCGAGGTTGCGAAAGTCGTAATTAATTTATTCTAAGAAAATGAAATAACTGAAATTTGTGGAAGTCTGTTTGGGAAATTCATGATCATTTTATTTTGTTATTTTCGGACGATAAAATTAGAAATTTACCATTTTAATAATTTATATTATAAAATATCTTTTACCTTATAAAATTATTTAAATATTAATTATAATGATCACGAAATTTACTAAACTAAAAGTCGTGTGTTTGGCTCCATCATGTAATAATATAAATAACGTAAAGTTGAACCAAGAGAGATTTCAATTAGTTTGACGATAATAAAACATAGTTATTAATAATAAGTTTATTATTTAGATGAAAAACAATATAAGAATAAGATGAAATCATTAACTAAAAAGTATAGCGTATGAATTTTTTTTTTTTTGAAACGTTAATATGTGCGCTCAGCGCATATTATTCAAATCCAAAGATAAAACGTCATACAGAAAACTTGGAGGGCATACCCCCCACTCGAAACCAGACATAGAATTAGCCGCCCTATCAATCATATGGGCGACCTAATTTGCTGATCTCTTAACAAAAGCAGTAGAAATAAATTGATGCTTATGAAGAAGAGCTTGACAATCCTGGATAATCGTCGAAAAATATGAAGAAAAAGTTTGTGTGGTGTTCAAAAATTGGATAATTATCTGACAATCCGTTTCCACACAAATCGGAGAAAAAGATAGTCTTTTGATCCAACTTAATGCTTCTCGAAAACATAACGCTTCACCCATGATGGGATCCCTCCATCCTGGCATGAGTATTGACCGTCCAGCGCAGTTTAGTCCGTTACGGTCCCGAATCACCATTCCTAATCCATACAAGCCAGAGGATAAAATCGCCACATCAACATTACATTTAAAGTGGTTCGGTGGTGGGGCTCTCCACTGAGGTCGAGTTTGTTGCTTGGTTGGGGATGTGGGTTTACTTCTTTGTTGTGCAGTCTGCTAGTCGGAAAGTGTGGTTGAAGCTCTACGAAGAATGAAGGATGGGTGCTGCTTCTTTTTATGCCAGACGACTTCATTTCGGTTGGTCCACAAACTCCATAAGATCATGAAAATTTGTATTAAGATTTAGGAGTAATAGTCTTCTGGCTACTTCCAAAGTTACAAGTTGTCATTTATAAAATTCTTATTTTCTAGATTCGTTCCATTATTATTGGCAACAACCAAGTGTGTAATGCCAAGATTGCTTTAGAATGTCAACATACATATATATTAATAATTCAATTCTACTTTTGCACAGCCAGTTGTGAACTGAGAGCTGTCCTTCCAACTAATCACATTTGTCATTTCTGGTTGAGAAGGGGAGGGCCTTTAATGAGGATGTCTACTTGCATCAGACTTGCAATCTGGTAGCCAAGTCAATATTCGCATCCAAAGATTTCATTTTCAGACTTTTCCAAGTCCTGTCCTGATGTTCGGTTGGAGAGACAAGTGCATTAATACCTTGACGCGCCAGCATTATCTCATTTCCTTAGGAGGAGGTTGCATTATGTACAAGCTATTGCTCAATCATACACAGTAAACGACGAAGCAGAATTTATCTACATATCAAATGAGCAATACGAGTTGGGTGTGGTAGAACCTGAAAATTGACTTTTCTAACGTTGACGAAGGTCTTCGATGACCTTAAATCTCAAATCCTGGGCAAGAGGCAGACACATTCAATGGTACCATAACTCCATTTCCAACACCATAACTCCAAAGCTATAAACATCTGCATTATAGGTCAAGTAAACCCAAAGTACAAATTCTTTGCCTCCCTCCGCAGTGCACACCATTTGTTCACTTGCTCAAATCGTCGTAATAATAACAAGCATTACTTGGCATAGACTGACATGGTTGCATACTCGGGTGCTAATATGGCCCTTCTCCTCTTTATAGAGCCTAGCCAATCCAAAGTCCAATATTTCAAGTCCTTATCAACTAGGACATTACTCGCTTTGATGTCTCTGTTAACAATCTGTTAGCTTAAAGTTTATTATTAATGCTTTTGATAATAACTATAAAATATTTTAAATTTTAAATTTGATTTATTTCTCTTTATAGGTAATAGTATAATTCTTAAAAGGATTTAAAATCATAAGATAAATGCTTTCTTTCTTGTAGGAACCTACTTAATGAACTTTCTTATTTATTAGAAATGATTCCACAATAAGCAAAAGGATCTTGACAATCACATAATTCGACAATCAATTTCATGAAAGTGTCAATTTTTTTTTAAACATCTGGATACTAGAATATTCTGGCAAAGATGATATTGAAGATTCCTCAAGCTCAAAGTCAACTCATAATATAAGCGGAGCAAATATCTATTTAAGTCATATTTTTTAAATACTTCAATAGTATCAAAATTCTCGAAAGTCATA
The DNA here is from genome assembly GCA_027123425.1 of Erythroxylum panamense. NCBI lineage: Eukaryota > Viridiplantae > Streptophyta > Magnoliopsida > Malpighiales > Erythroxylaceae > Erythroxylum > Erythroxylum panamense. The sequence goes on along the minus strand of JAOTIZ010000203.1, from coordinate 44,478,368 downwards.
TCTTTATCAAACTCCTTGTTCCTTAGAAAATGAAAACACTCTATTGAGAGAGATTGTTATTTCTTGAAGCTTACATTGAGTAAACCCTATATACATTTTTGTTGAGAGCTTATATAGGCTTATTAAATAGTACGAGTATGGAAGGTTGAAGAACCTTGAAAAATATGTACTTGTGAGCTTGAAGAGGCTTATCAAAATTTACTACTTGGAGTTTTATAGTGAAATACTCAAGTTGGATACTTGGAGACTGGACGTAGGCATTATTGTAATAACCAGTATAAATCAACAGTTTCATTCTTTCTCTCTTCCTAACTTTTAAATTTTTGCATTATAGTGTTTGTGTTTATTTTACAAAAGCCTCCTTCACTTTTAAAATAAGCTCCTTCTGTCTTAATATAGCAAGAGGTTCCTTTTTTGTTTTAATCGTTTATAGGCTCCTTTTGTTAACTAGCTCCTTTCATTTCAAATGTTAATAGAACCCTTTCATATTGAAAGTTAACAGGATCCTTTCGTATTGAAAGTTAACTGGCTCCTTTCGTTTTGAACATTAATAGGCTCTTTTAGTTTTGAATGTTAGCAAACTCCTTTCATTTTTAAACTTTAATAGGCTACTTTTATTTATAGATATTTCGGCTAAAATTTAGTAGGTTCTTCGTTTACACGAATTGATAATAACTTGCAAAATTTTTATGTCACACACAATTCGCCCCTCTTGTGTGTGTTTGCTTTATCATTTGATATCATAGTGAGGCTTCACATTTATTGTGCTTTATAGCACGCGATAGATCAGACGTCTTGAAGGACAATCCGTCTCAAAACCTCCTTATTTCAATGGAAACAACTATTCTTATTAGAAAGAGAGAATGAATATTTATCTTCAATTTGTAGATATCAAAATCTAGCAAGCTATCAAAGTTACAGCCACACCTCCTACTACTAATAACGTAGAAGTGTAGACTAATGTTGATAGAAAAAAATGCACAGCTGAAAGCCAGAGTAAGACCTGATAGAAGAAATGCACAGCTAAATGCCAAAGCATGACATTATTTGATAAAGATATCCTACTGTTCTACAGAAAAGGAAATATGGGACATAGTTTAAGTTACTTTTGAAGGAATGAACGAGGTAAGACACATAGAATAACTCTTTTGGTGCATCAATACGAAACTATTTGCATAAAACAGGGAGAAACTATAGAAGAATTCTTCGGACGTTTCAACAACATAATAATAGCCCTAAAGAACTTAGGAAAGATATATCCCAATGATGAGCTTGCAACAAAGATTCTAAGGTCACTGCTAAAGGAATGGAGACTTAAAGTGACAGCTCTAGAAACTACAAAGGATTTCGAGACCTTTTCATTCAACTGGTTAAGAGGAAATTTAATGATCCATGAAGTCAAGCTTAGGTGAGATGAAGGATCCTCACACAAAAGAGGAATAACATTAAAAGCAGCTAGTGAACCCATCAAACAGTAATGAAAGCGACACTGAGTTGTACGAAGATGGAGACGATGAACTCAATTTTATGGTCATAAAATATGCACGCTTCTACAAAAATAAACTAATGAAGAAAAAAAAAGGAAACAAGAAAACTGGAAACAACAGATTCCTATCAAAAGGCTGCAGGAGCAGTAGCAATACACAAAGCAATCAAATTATATGCTATCATTGCAAGCAGCTTGGACATACAAAGCCAGAATGTCCTTTTCTCCAAAAGGATAAAACAGGGAATAGAAAACCCAGAAAGCAAGCTATGATTGCAGCTTGGGCAGATGATGATTTTGAAAACTTTGAAGAAGCAGAGGTTGAAGAAGTCAGCGAAGTATATCTTATGGCTGAATCTGGAAATGATGAGGTATATTATTCTGACTCTGATATTGAAATTGATGAATTAAGAGATGCATGTCATGAACTATATGATCAGTA
>JAOTIZ010000203.1:44460279-44471154 GCA_027123425.1 Erythroxylum panamense | reverse complement strand
TCAAACAAACAAGATTTTTTACCGAATTTGAAAACAAAAACAGAAAACCAAAAATAAAAACAGAAACAAACACCCCCGTTTATAAAATAAATTATAATCTCGTTTTGTTAATTTGATGTTCTAAAAAATTCATCATACATAAACATTTCATTTCACTTCATTATTTGAGTATTTACATTTATTAAGAGATATTTAAGCTTTTGATTTTAATAAAAAAAACCTCTTAATCTTTTAAACACTTAGGAAACAGTTTGTGAAGTTTATAAATTAGTTTACAATATTTGAAGTTGTTAAAATAATGTTTTAGAGTGATTGATCGACCTATATGGATTAATGATTGATTAGTATAGCTTAAAGTTTACTGTAACAATAGTTGATGTACATATCGGTCAACTAATGTTCCAATAGCTCATTGGTTTTAACATCAAGAAATATTTAGGTATATTTTACATATATTTCTATTTTTTTTTCAATCATTTAAACTTCATTATTTTATATTTGAGTTAATGAGTCTTTTTAGAATTATCAAGTGATAAAGTGAAATATTTTAAGTTGTAAAATTTGGTTTAGACATTATATTATTGTACTTAAGGGTGATATGAATAAGATTGAGGGTCCTCTTCACCTTGAAAAAAGATTGTAAAAAAGATTTCTCTTTATCAAGAAAGATTATACAAATGTTATTTTTTGCTTTGAAAGAAGATTTGTAGTGAAATTTCTAGAAGAGTTTTGAGAGTGAAGGTAGATAAGGAATATTTTTTAAATCACTATAACGATTTGTATTCTTTATTCCCTATCATCTTCAAATTATTGTCCAATTGTTTGATTAATTTATATTAATTAGTTTTCTCATCTTTATTTATATTTTTGTTATTAATTAAGTACATTAGTTAAAAAATTTGTTAAAATTTATAAACACCAATTGTCCTTTGCCTCCTCTCCCCTTCCTTTTGGGTGTCATTAGGAACTAACAATTGGTAATTGGTATCATAATTGGCTAGTATTTTTAACAAAATCTTATATAATGATACATTTAAGAGCATCATTATCATCACTCGGCCAAGAAGGACAAAGTATTAGTAGACTACTTTTTTTTATGACAGTGATTACCTCTATTAGAAAACTAGGATGAGATTCTTTTTAATGATCAAAAGTTTAAATCTTTGAGAAACAGTGTTAAACAGTCTTTTATCCTTATAAAAATTATATATAACAAAAGGAACTCAAATTAAAAGAATAATGAGAATTTCAAGATAAGAGATTAATTTGCTTGAATAGTAGGGGCATACATATTATTTTTTTTATATCTGAGGAATAAATTAATTCAACAAAGTCTCTATATATAAAACTACTTGCAAAATTTGTCATACTTTAATAGTTACACGTGAGAAAACCAATCAAGTAAAAGAGAGCAAAGAAGACATAGAAACACATCAATATGAATTATTTAAAATGAAATATGATGAAAATATATCTAGTATGTATCCTAGATTTATTAATATTAATAATGCTCTTAAGGTCTTAAAAATACCTATGCTAATGTTGAAGTGGTAAAATGATTACCAAGGAAAATTTTGAAGACGTGGGAAGTTAAAGTAGCAACCATCTAAGAAGTCAAGTATTTAACATGACCACATTAAAGGAGACTATTGAATCTCTTCTTAGGTATGAAATGAGGCTTTGAGATGATAGAGATAAGAGTTGAATAAGTCTTTGATAAGATTGTCAGTTTTGTTAGATATGTATCTGTTATAAGATCTGAACAATCCTGTAAGTTAGGATCTGAGAATCATGTATTGCTATATATATTCAAGTGTACTGTATCGAAAATATATATCAGTTTTATATCAAATTCTTCTTCCAAGTCTAAAGCTTCCTATGAGAGACGCAAAAAAAAAAAAGCTTAAAAAAACAAAAGAATTTAGCATTTAAAGCTTCGAAAGAAGAATCAAATAAAGAGTAAAGACTTAAGATATCTTCATATGTTTAACCTGAGAACAACTAAACTCATAAAAAGAAAGTGGTATAGTTTTTCTTTCTTTAATTTTAAATGTTCTATATTAAATTACTCACGTTAAATATCTTAATTAAATGAGATATCATATTTTACACATTTTTTTATTATTTAAATATAATAATATGCATTCGTTATAAATTATATATAAATTGGATAAAATTGTTATTTATTAATAAGAATTTATATTAAACTAAACATAATTTTAATCCTTTATCTTAGCATTATTTTTTATTTAGACCTTTAATTATTAAACTTTTTCATTTTTAAAATATTGTTAATCATTTTATATTATGAATGTTCTAATACTGCTAACATAAATTTTACATGTTATCCATTGAATTTAAGTTGGGCATATAATTAGAAATAATATATGTGTCTAATTCGAATGCATATAAATTTTTTATTAAGGACACCAAACATCTCAATGAATCAATTTAAAAGGAGAACAAACTCAATGAAGAGGGTAAATGAAAACTTTAATGATTCTTTGTATGGAGAAAACTTGGCAAATTCATCTGTAGAAATTAAGACAAAATTTTCAAATGTAAGGGTAGTAGATGCAATGTGGGTTAACTGATTTCTTTGATTATTATTATGCAGCTTTCTGCAATCATATTTCGTGTCCTGGCTTATGGCAGTAACGACACACAATCCCTCCTGATCTTGTTATTTGTTATTGCAGCTAGCAAGAGCACTACTAAACAGGCAGAGTACATTCTGTGCAGAGCATTGTACTAAATGTTTCTTACAAAGATGTAATTTTAGACCTAGCAAGATTATGAGACTTTGTAGTTTCAACTTCAGAAGGGATACTAACCAAGAAAATCATCACAACCATCCTCTCTAGTTGAGCTTGTTGTTCTTTAACATCCAAACTTAAGCTTGTGTTATGTGATCTTGAACATCACCGGAATCAAATAAAAAATGGCTACTAATCTAATAATAGCTATATTAAGATTAAATATGGCAAAAAAGGCCAATATTTACTGCTCAATTAAAAGAAGGCCAAATTTGAATCAATTGAGAATTGGACCTCACATCCTAGCAATTATGATGAAATTGATCACAAATATGAGTTGTAGAGAATCAAGCGAGCCAATTGGAGGTGATCGAAGGAATTTCCAGTGAAAGGAACAGCTACACATGCTGACTCGTGACTTGTGAGAGATAGGACGACAACTTTATGCAAATTTTTGGATCGTCAAATTCTCGTAATTAGGAATGCCAATAAATTAGGTTGGGTCAGTCCCCTATTATCTCAAGTATGAGATTGACTTAAGCTGGCAGAGTTAATCTGACCTAACTTATTACTTTTAAAAAAATCAAAATGATGTTATTTTTGACAAAATGAACTTTTTTAATTATTGTATTGTCAAATTTTAGGTTAAAAAATTGGGCCTAAACTTGATCCTTTACTTTTAGGCTAGGCTGAGTCAGGCTCCTACTAAGGATTGGTCGAGCTAACAAAGTCGCTCCTCCTTCAGCCGACGGTGGCAACACAAGTTCAGTCTGTAAGAACTCATACACAAATTCTGCTTTCTGGGACAGAAGTAGAAACCCATGAGGGAAACTTTTTTCTCACTAAGCATCCAGGGATTTGATCACTTTTAACAAGATGTCTCTTCGTACATTATTGTTTGTTCTGTATGAGCTAGATCTGTCACTTACTACTTTTATAACAGATTTTACTGCCCAAAAGAAAGGAGGAATAAGTCTTTCAAGTCATAACTCATAAGCGCAACTTACCATGCATGCAAAACTTCACTTTAAAAATGACTTGCCATTTGGCAAAAGAGATGAACTGGAGATAAAGAGAGTATGTAATCTATGCCGGAGTAACTCAAGAACGAGAGCCAATGGTTTGAGCAGTCACCTTCAGGTTTCAGAGTGGGAATCCGTCCTTACGACCTTAATAACCACTTGTAACTTTGTCCTTTTTCCTCTTCTGTCCTCGTTTTCCCTTTAGAACTTGTCGTCTGTTCCTTCTGTTTTATTCCGGATCACGTCATTGTTATATAATTTGTTATGTAGTTAAGCTTGCTCGCTTTCGGATAATTTCATTTCTCATAATTCATTAGCAACGTGGTGGTTGTCTGAACAGATACTGATAACCTCTCAACAAGAAAACATGAACGCGTGGGCAAATACAGACAGCCCGATCGTTGTCCCGAAGGGCATGCTTTTAATAGATTTCTTGATACTTTGTGAATACATGGAAATTTAATATCATTATTATTGGGAAATTAATTGGAATCAAATTATAGAAGAAATTATTTTTACAAATTTTTCATAGGTCATTTTAATAAAATAATTTCAAAGAATAATAAAAACAAAAGAGTTAAAAGACAAATTCGATTCGGATGCTTTGTAAAATTTTAATTTTTAGAAAGAATTAAACATGAATGCTAGTTATTTTAGTGTTTTCCTTTTTTTTCACATAAACATTAGGATTTATGAATTCTAATTAAATTTAAATTTTAAAATTCAATTAAACAAATTATATTTATAAACCAAAAGATTGATGTTTATCAATATAATATAATCACATAAATTTTTTAAAATTTCAAAATGTTTTCACTTAACTTTTTTTCCAAACGAAGAAACTTGCAACTGCTATCTTTTAGATGCGCATTGAATAAGTCTTTGGATTGATACAATAGCCTGCAAATTACGTCAACTAGATACTCCGCACTAAGCAAGCCATTTGAACAAAAAAACCTTTTGGCCCCAAACTTCTACTCCACCAACTTGAACACCCCCTAAATTATAATTTAATGACGAGGCTATTGGACTGGCTATTGTTTCGTCAATTTATCGTAACAGAAACTTAAACAATTCTTAAATGAGGTATTTAACTCTAGGGATGAATCGAAAAGGAAATCTTTATTAGTTCTACCTCATATGCCTACTTTTTTTGAAACATTTCCAATTGTTTTAGTAGACGGAGATGGAATGGTTATAGCCAATGTTCCATTTAGAAGAGTGGGAGGCTCATTATTTAAACTAGTCTCCACGTTCCTCGAATGAATCTCTTAGTTGTTGAGAAGATTGCCCAAAAGCAGTATATAAGGCATACCCAGTAAAATTTACAAGTAAACCAATAATTCTTCGATTTCTTCCGGAAGTAGATGATTATTTATCTCTTTCTCACCTTCTGTGAATAGTCGGGACATTGAGGAATATCCAGAAGCGTAATTAGGGGGTGTTTTTACTTAACTTATTCATACATAATTATAATATGTAATTTAATCTTTTCATCATTAAATTATGATATATAATATATAATTGATATACTTCTCAACCTCAACCTCACTTTGTGCATGGAATAACTTCTTGAGATATATAATTATATTATGAACGCTCTTATATTATCTCTAAAACTCTAAAAACATATTACCTAGCATCACACACATAAATTCTTCATTGTTGCCTGTATAACATCGATATCTCTTTAGGACTTAATAGTTTAGGTATAATTGTACAATATCTTTTTCTGCCTGGTTCTCAAATTCTGAAACCAACATAAGAAATTAGGCTTTATTAGCTTATTAACATCTACTAAATTTAATTAAAAAATTAGTTTAAAATAAATTAATGGGAATTTAGAACTATCACGCTCATCTCGCCGTCCATTTTGCTTTTTGACTGCAATTAGAGAATGGGAACTTAGAACCATCACCCTCATCTCGCCTTGCATTTTGCCTTTTGACTGCAATTAGAGTATGAAACCAAGAATTTGGTATTGCACCTCTCTCGAGACGGAGCTTCTCCCTCATTGATGTTGTCAGCAGTGACCATCACAACTGTGGGCCATTGAAATTGAAACTCCATGCATGAGAAAAGTAATTTATCTCATGGCAATTTTCAATGAACTTCTCGAAAAAAAACAATACACATGCAATTTCTAACAAAAATTCAAATTAAAAAGATACAACTTTTTAAACTCTGTTAAGTCTTAAACAATTAACATGGATCAAATCATAATTGTAATTAAATGAATAAGAACTTTTTAATTTATGTTTAATTTTATAATTGGACAATTTATAATTACAGAACAAGATTGAAATTTAACAATATATGTAATGAGTACCTAAATATTAGGAATATAAACAGTTTGATTTAACATATTCATATATAATTAAGACTTATAATTTCAATCATTTCTTTATTAAATGTTTGAATTGAACGTAAAATATGCAATTAATATACTATATTAAATTTCAACCATGTTTGTTCTTGCAAATTAGTAGTTAATTTATAATTAATATTTGAAAATCATATTTTCAAATCTTAATTCACTATAGCCATAAAAATTTTAAATCATTATTAATCAATTATAAAATTATCTCAACGATTATATTCACAATTTGTGAAATCAATTAATTAATTTATTAGTTTATATAAGAAATATAACGTATTTTATTTTATCTTTCTATTACTATCTTGTTTTTTGAAATTGTAATTAGGAATAATTTAAAAATAACACACATTTATAATTTGAATACTAAAATAATAATTTCATCTAATTCTAATTGCATGATACTTGTCTTAGAAAATCATTACTGAACAATAATCTAATCATAATGAATAGTTCACAACATATGCCCTTATATAGCAAGCATTTGTTTATTTGATTCAAACCTCCAAAGCAATCATAGCAGGCATCAAAGCCTGGCTTCTGAATTGAAATTGAACAATCTCTATGACGGCTAACAATCAAGTGGTTGAGCTTGCAGAGGTATTTGTGTCTGACTGTATTGAACCTACACTTCTTACAGGCCGGAAAAATGTTAATCGGACCAAATTAATTATACCATGAACACAAGAGAATAAGACGCAGAAAGCAAAGCACAATTGGAAATTGCTGGAGGAGGAAGACGAGCATTAGCCTGCAAGAGCAGCATTCAGGACACTCTGTACATCGATACCAATTTGGGCCTCCGCCTTTTTTTACAGCTGAGCTGAGTTTCTGGCTGAACTCTGCAAAGCCCTTCTGGACAAAGCTCTATTCAATGCGTTCAACTGGCGCAGCTAGATCAGCAACTGAGTTTGCACGAATAAAAGCAAATCCGCTACTGAGGAAGTATTTTGTTGCATCATTGCCCTCATGGATTGACAAGATCCCATGTTTAAGCTCTGCAGTTGTAAAACACCCATCTGTCCAGTTGTTGCTGGAACGAAAACCAAGTCAACATGAAGGGGTTTGTTATTCCTTTGTACGTCCTACATTAATGTTGGCAATTATAATAGTCTATGGGGTCAGAAGTCAAATAAGAATGCAGAAGTAATGACAGGCGATTGGTATTTGTCAGAAAACTCCAATTCATAAGCCAGTGGAGCCTGAAAAGATTTTTAAAATACCATAAGTTTGAAGATAGGAGTATTATTAGATGTTAGCCAGGCACATTACGAAGTCAAGTCAACTCATATCAGCTTTGGCACAAAATGGCGTGCCACAGCACCAATTCAAAGACAAGCGTAGGGCCTCCAGTCCAGCAGCCTAAACGGAATTCCAATATAACCTCAAACCATAAACAATCACTTTCTCTGCTGCACTATCGTACAATCATATCAAAATAGTCGAAGCCTATACAAAATCCCCAATACGTGCTAGTGATGAATATTGAAATAGGGATACAATATCAGACAGCTAGTTGAGAATGTTTTGCCAACCAAAAAACTTAATGAAGACTGGTTGCTTTTCAAAAGGGTCTGGAATTCTGCACAAGTGGTTAGAAAACTTAATGCATTATCATCATATCTTTGACTTGAAGCTTATAATAAGGGAAAGTGTTGTGGAAAGACAGAAAACTACTATAGCAGTAAAGTTTCGTAATTCCAACCTTCAAAACATTTCACTTGGTCCAAGCCTAGTCCTGATGGAATGAAGATCCATGAGACATAGAATTCAACAATTGAGTTTATCTTGTACGTTAAGAAAATATAAAGAACCACTCCATTATGATTTAATGTTTAAACTACCCCCATTCACACCCCTGCCTTCGCAAGCAATCACCCTCATTTCAGCCAAAGAGCATCAGCAAATGGTAAAATTCAGCCATCAAGTAATCAAAAGCCCATAACCCCCAAAACAAACCAACCCTTAAGACTCTGCACCGTTGTCACGTCATGCACATGGTTAATTTGATCAACTTCCAATTCAGAGAATACTTGAGGCAGTCTCATAGTGCTGTTTCTTTCCAAGTGATGGAACAACTCCTCCAACTAAGCGTGCGCGGTATTAATACTCAAAACCCAAATAATAACATAATCTGACTTTTATGCAGTTATAAAGTTTGTGGCATAGGTCAATATGGTCATTTGGGTAAAGAAGGTGCAGAAAAAACAAACCTAGGTTTGAAAATGGCCCCAATTTAGTTTCCATTAGAAACATACCTACTATACCTAAAACCTACATTCAGGAGTTTCCATCTATGAGTCAGGCTCAAGCTTAACCCGAAACTCAAAAATTGCTTAAAAAAGTGAAATTTCAGGTAGGTTAAAACTTGGATAGTCTAGGCTTAAACTCAATTAAAAAGAGACGTTATTTTATATTTTTAACTTTTAAGAAATTATTTTAAAAGAAAGTTGTTGCTGTTATAAATAAATGTGGATGTTATGGTTGATCCAATAATGGTTTCAATTCTATAAATGTTATAGTTGATATATTGTGGTCAATATAGGAGGGTCAAGACTTTGGCTATATGGTCCAAAAAACAAAATGACATATTACATTTAGAATTGAAGCAAGAAAAAGGCATATTTAACAAACAAGAGAAGGGCATATTAGGATCTTTAAACAATTATATTAAAGTAAACATATGATCTTAAACGATTGTTCATTTAATATGTATGAGACTATCATTTAGTATTTGACCTCTATTGATAGCAAAATATAAATTAAATTACAAGTTAACTTTCCTGATAGTTTTAGAAAGATGAAATTGTCAGAGTGACGAAGATTACGTTATGCAACATTTGAAACGTTCCACAATAATTGTAAGTTGAGAAGACAAACTAAGCAGTCGTGTGATGAACGCATAACGAACTATACTTTCACCTTTTACTAAGGAATACCGTGTGTTGCTCACTTTCAACGGCATAATTCTTTTGTTTTTTTTAAGGGGCATCATTTATTGGCTCAGCCCTGTTAATTAAAAATAGGATTAATTATCAAACAAAGTTTAAAATTTTGTCAATTTTTTAATTGTAGTCCAAAATTTAAAAAATCGCAATAAAATAATTAAACATTTAATTTTTACAATTCTAGCCCAAACTTCAAAAGGTAGCAATAAAATGTTCAAACTTTCAATTTTTTCAATTCTAACCCGATGTTAGTGTTTTCATTAAATTTGCTGACGTGACTTCTTGCGTATTTCAGAAACCTTCACTATTAATACACGTCATTCAAAATTAACACAATAAATGAATATTAATGAAAAAAATGTTCCTTTAATCACATAATTAAAATAATATGATTGTTTAGAAATGAACTAAATCAGATTACGCAACTATGACAACCTTATGTTTTGATTTTAGTTTTTCCCTTCGTTTTTTGTTTGTTCTCTCCACACCCTCACCCTTCAATTTTTAGATCACACAGTTCCGACAACTCACACTAAGGACATTAAGAGAACGAACTAAAAACGAAGAATTTACTAATACAGTACGTTATAATGTGAAAGTAGTTTGAGCTATTAGAAAAATAAACAGAAAATAAATGATTGAGGGCATAAGGATAACAATGTATAATGTCTTACTAGAATTAAAGAAAATTGAAAGTTTGAACATTTTATTGGCATTTTTTGAAGTTTTAGGTCAAAATTGAAAAAAATCGAAAGCTTGAGCATTTTATTGTTACTTTTTAAAGTTTGAGCTATAATTAAAATTTTGATTAAAGTTTGAGTTTTATTTAGTAATTAACCCTTAAAAAATCATAAACGCAATCATTCTTAATAAGAGTAAGGCTGTATATTACCAAAAAGAGCTCCAATTTTTCTTAAAATTTTAATTATAACTCGAACTTCAAAAAGTAACAATAAAATATCCAAACTTTTAGTTTTATTCAATTCTAACCCGACGTTGGACTTATCATTATCTTAGCAGATGTGGCACTGCCACGTATCAAATGACCCCACTAATTAGATACATAGTTATTAGGAGAAGGTTGTCTCATTAGTAAAACGACTTTGTTTCTTGATCGTCGTAAAACAATGTCATTTCAAGAAAACTGAAAGAAGACTTCTCCTCCTTCTTCATTCCCACTCAATCTTTCTAAAATCCCTAAGCTTTCTCTCACCTCGTCGTTGTGAATCTGTAACCTATTCTAAGTTTGCTCTCACTCACAATCATTAGCACTTCTCCCATTGTCAAAATGTCATTTTGCCCCACTATTAGCCCTTCTCGCATAGCATTACTAGAAGTGTGATTTTGCCCTTCTCGATAATCAACCATGTGAAGATTAGGTTTTTATTTCTTCCTTAATATTTCATTATCTTCTTTTCTGATAATGCTTAATGTTCTGCTCGAAGGTGCAGATGATGTAGCTATTTCTATTTTGTTTATGTCTCATGTTCTTTTTTTTTATACAAGAGAAAATCGCTAAACACAATTAATCTAACTCTCACATTGCTATGTGGTATACAGCTCATTGCTTGTCCTTTTGGATGAATTCCAGGACTGACAGTGGAGGCTCTTGAAGAATATGATGTTCTTTAATTCTTCATGCAAACTAGTTTAACTCTTTATGCAAAAAGGATGTTATCCAACCTCATCCTAGAATGCTTTGGTCTAAATTTGTGTAGTTTCCTTATTCTAATATGAGAGTGGTGTTTACTTTGTAGCTAAAAGACTACTTA
>JAOTIZ010000203.1:44446585-44456924 GCA_027123425.1 Erythroxylum panamense | reverse complement strand
GGGCATCAACACCAACTTCAGCTTTTAAGGCAAATACATATTCTTCAAGTAACATTCTTCCTTCTCCAAATGCATTAGCAAGCTAAGCAACATGAAACTAATAGTCAAACAAGGTGCCAGCATAAGTTGGTGACTGAAATAAAATGATGAGAATTTTTTTAAAACTGTAACAAAGAAGTTCTTAGATGAACAAGATAGTGCCACTGCAAGGACTAAGTAGAAAAGAAAAACCATCAAGACACAGAAACCTAATGACTGGAAGCTGATATCTAAAATGTACTTGAGAGGCTGTGGGCTAGATGCAAATGAAGAAACCTGAGGTCTAAAGCATCCGCTAAAGAAACATGTGGTAGTTAGTCAAAAAAAAAAACACTTGAAAAGAAGCAGCTGGAAAACTTTGCTGAAAGATAACTTGTTAATTGGATGAGTTGAGAGTTTATCATTAATGTAAGCATTTTTAATTTATGCATGCAAATTGTTTCAAATGTAACAATTGCTCCATCACTTTACATAAGTTACAGGTAAGAAAATTAGCAAAAGTTCAAAATAGAATCCAGTAAAGTATACCTCCAGCAAAGTCTTTTTCCGTTCCACTGACAAATTAAGAAGCAAAGAAGATAAGGGTTCTTGTTGTCTCAATCCTCTCAATATTCGTTTTCCTTGTATACATCTTCGATTTCTTACTTTTTGGCACTCTGACCATCTTTGATATCTGTCAGACCTATAAAACTTTCCATAGTAAAATGAAAGCAAGTCACCAATAGTTTTGGTCTCAACAAAATTTTTCACTTGAACAAGATTTCTCCCAAAAATGTACAATCCAAGGAGAAAAGAAGCCTCCTCCACATCAGTCCACGTGCCACCCAAGGAACCAGGAACCATGCAGTGGCCTGCACACTTCTGAAGCATTTCAAACTTAAATCCTTGTTGTAAATGTAGCTCTCTAGAATTTTCTATTTTAACCACACCATTTAGTATATTCTCTATCGACTCAGCCTTAGGATTTAGTACACCATCAGCACAGCCCTGTCTGGCTGTGCTGCCTTCAGATTTTATGTACTTGTTTTCAACAGACCTATTGGTCCAAAAAGCAGGAAATTGTGCTGCGTGTTTGACATTATCAACTTCATCATTAATCCACATTAATGATATAGGTAATCCAACTAAAAACCCATAATTAGTATCGAACAAGGTTGCATTAGTTGGATTCTCCATCAGCAGGGTGTATGCAGATTTCGTCATCAATGGTGGAAGTTTAACCTGATAGTGCTCTCCAATCCTAGGACCCAAGCCAGGATCATGAGAAACATCAGATATACCAGGAGTTTCTTCTGGAAGTGGCTGCTCTTCAGATTCGTCATCAGTATATCTTTCACTATGATTCACTTCAACAAGATCCATCTGTAAAGGAAAATAAAATATGATTCTTCAACATTTGACATAAATTAAACAGCATAAAGAAGATAAAATGGGTGTCAGGAACTTTTCTCAGGCTATCAAATTCCGTGAGACATTATGAAGCAGAAGTCAAACACCTCTAAATAAGAAAAAGGGAAGAGGAAAAAGTCAACATGTTTGAATTAAAACCAGAGTCTCTTTTTTTTCCCCCCAAAAGGAATGGAGCAAAAGAGTTGAAACAAAGAAAAAAGAATAAAAAAGATTCTTCAAGTATAAGCATAATGAAATGTACTAAGTACATTTTCGTGAAAACAAAATTACTTTTCATTATTTTTAAATTAATTTATCCATGATAAAATGCAGAAACATGTTTACCTCTTGAATCAAGAACGCAATGTTTCAGAGAAGAACAACAACAAAACGTATTTACTAACTATAAATTTTTAAATGAAATAATTATCAAAATTCAAAGTTCTCCAAATAATCTTTTTTTTTTAATTTTGTAAGTATATTTGCCAACCATATCTCATCTTACATGAAAAAAATCGAAAAGCTTTCTCCGGGGATATAATATATGCCTTTAATTACTGTGTTCTAAAGTCAAGATGAAATAACCTAAAATAAAAAGAAATATAAAAATCGAGAACAATTATTTAATTTAAAAACGAACAAAAACTATGATTATTTAAGGGAAAAAAAAAAGAACATCCACGGTTAATAATCAGACACAAAGACAAATCAATATAAACGGTTTATAGAATATTCAAACACCCAAACAAACAGAGACAATTCCAGGTAGCTATCAAAATTCAAGTAACCAAGCAACCAACACATCAAACATACTTCAGCTTTTCATAGAAACAAAGCGACTCTTCACCCACATTTGGCTCCAGAACCAATCCCATATAACCCCATACTATATGAGTAATAATCACCAGCATTGAAAGTTTGGCATCATTCACATAATCCAAGAACTTATTAGACGGAAAAAGAGAAACATAAGAAAGCAAAGAGAAAAAAAAAAAGGCAGAACAGACGGAGCTACTATTACTGTTGCTCGTGCATAAAATTCCAAGACGATCCCAAAGAATTCAGCTCTTTCACACTGCCAAGAAACCATTAAGCCACAAAAAAAAAACCAGCATTAAATTGCAAATACACAAGTTAATCAAGAAAAAGCAGAATACACAGCATAATATCGATATAACTGATTAAACAACCAAAAACACACGAGAAAGAACAACAAAGAAACTAAAAGGGAATGAATTTAGTACACATACCTCCACTGATTAAACCAAAGAGAGAGGCAGAGAGAACAAGCCGTCAAAACGAAACCCAAGTTGAAAGAGCTAACTTGAGCAAATGGGCGTCCTTGGTTACTAACCGATTCACTCGTTATAAACTAAACAATAAATGTGACTATAACACACGCCCAAGAGAGACAATCACAAACACGTATTGCTCTCTCTCTCTCTCTCTCTCTACATATATATACATACAAGTCAACACTTCAAAGAAGATGTACACAGATAACTTTGTGAAGAGATGGAGAGCTTCAAAGGCTATAAAGACTCGATTTTTATGAAGGGCATTTAGAGAAGAGTGAGCACAGGGTCGTTTCTCCTTGCTAGTCTCTCAACGACTTGGCTTTTATAACAAGACTAGCAGAGTAATACTGCGCTATGAGATATAACAATGACCCGTTAATTTGATTGGTTATAATGTAGAAATAAATTTGAGAAATTTTAAAATTTAGAATTAAAAAATTGTAAAATTTAAAATTTGCCATCAAGTTATAAATATTCTAAATTTGTAATTTGTAAAAAGTAGTTATCAAATAATAGAAATTTTAAATATGAAAGGCAAATTTTATAAAAAAGATTTAAATATATTATATTGAAAATATAAAAGGTAAAATATAAAAAGAAAATAAGTTGGCAATAAATAAATACTGTGTAATTTAAAATTTTGTTGCAAGATAACAAATATTTAGATTTATTAATTTATAATAAAAATATATAAATTTAATATAAAAAAGAAACAGGTAAATTTAGTTGGTAAAAATATGGAGTGAAAGAAAAGCAAGAGATGAAATAAAGTTTTAAAAATGTAAAATGTTTTGTTACTAATTAAATATCATAGTTAATGAAGGTTTAAAAAAGAGGATAAATTCATTTAATACGTTGGGAAAAAATTATAAACATTTAATCGATTGAGATAATACAAAAGTGTTAATATATGATATTATTTAAAATTATTTAATGTATAAACAAATAGTGTGAAAATTAAAATTTGTCATAAAATTTTGAGCATTTAAATTTTAAGATGTATATTAAGAAGAAAATTATGATAGAAATATTAAAAATATATAATTTCGAATGCACAAAGAAATTTAAATTCAAAAGCATGTATGACAACATTATGCATGAGCTTGGGATGGCTTTTTTTTTTTCCAACTCTCACATTGCTATTTTTTCCATTATTGAAATCTAAAGTATGAGAGGGTCTGATGGAGTGCAGCAGAGAGGATTGTGTTCTATTTCAGAATAAGAACAGTCACCAACAAGTTAATTATATTATATTTATTTAATTAACTATTATGTAAGTATACGTATATTTAAATAAATTAAAAAAACATTAACTGTTTATTATGATTGAAAAAATATTAATTAACTATTATTTACATATAAGTATATTTAATTTTAAAAAAATATTAACTGTTTGTTATGATTCAAAAATATATATATGTAAGTGACTGAATAAAGCTAAAACGAAGTCATACTTCGTGGATGAGTCACAGAATGCAGTTGAATACTTATATAATAATAATAATATTATTATTATTATTATTATTATTAATAAGGGTTAGAACTTAGATTTCAATAATGGAGAAAATAGCAATGTGAGAGTTAGAAAAATTTGCATTTCATGTTTAGCATACATGCATTCATTGACATTCCAGGTATATTGAATTGTAATGGGATATGTTGAGAATTGTGATTATAGTGAATGAGTTGAATGAAATGGAGTAGAAAGACTAAAAATAAAAGTTAAAAGGTTGGATTTTTGTGAATGGAAGTCATGTGAGAGGTTATTAGGAATAAATAGTTAAGGGAGTTAACTTTTGATCTGAAACTTTCATGAATAAATTGTACTGATCTAGATAGATTTTGACAAGATTGTATCTTGAAAGTTGTAGATCTTTCTTCTAACTTTCCATTGATATAAAGTTTGTAATTTTTGGAGTTCTGGATCAAAAGAAATGGAAGTTGGAAGTTGGGTATGTGCCATTGGATTTTTAAGAATGAAAGTTGCTATCGTGTTGTTTAAAGAGCGAAAGTCGCTATCGTGCAAATGCGTGATAGCGACATTGGACGTTTATAAGTGAATGTTGCGATCGTGGAAATGCACGATGGCGACTTTGGAGGTTTAAGGACGAAAATTGTGATCGTGCATATGCAGGATGGTGAGTTTGAAGGTTGACAACTGATGAATATCTGACCAGTTTTCTTGATATGATTTTTGGAGAAGATCATATATGGATGCTTTGTTATGAACTGTGCATGCATGAAAAAAAATGATGGAGTGTTAACAGAGATGGACGTGAATAAGTGTTGTAGTGATATGTTTTTAAATGTAAAGTGTATAATGAAATGACGTTGTTGTTGAGGAGTTGAAAGTGTGGAAAAATGGAAATGAATGCATCAGATGAAAGAGAAAGTTGAAAACACAGTAGTGAGAGAAAACATATCAGAAGTTTTTGGGTTTGATCAATTATTATATATGTTTGCTTTTGATATGTTAATTAGAGGTTGTCGTGGGTATAGAAAGATTGAATATATGATTTAGGAATGGAAAGATTAGTGGGAAGGTACACAAAATGAAGATAAAGACATAAAAAAAAGAAGAGTAGAGAGAGGTAGTATATATGAATTTCAGATTCGATAAGATTTGGAGTATAAGTTTTATTTAGTTGGTTTTAAAAAAAGGTATGGAGTAAAGAAATGCATCATCAATAAGGTAGAGGAATTTAAGTTGGAAGAGAAAAAAATGAAGTTTGAGGAAGAAGAAGCCGAGTGGAGAAGAAGGAGAGAATGCATCATCGTGCATAAGCAGGACGGTGAGTTTTGAGATCCCAAATGCACGATGGTGACTTATGGATATTAGGTGGAAAAGCTATGCACGACGGTGATATTGAAGTTTAGTGAAAAATACATTTTTTAGTCATATGAATTTGCACCGTCATGCTGGTGATTCAAAAGGGAATATCGCTGTCGTCTAAATGCATAATAGCGACATTGGGTGTTGAATAGAGAAAAATTGCTATCGTGCAAATGCAAGGTAGTGACCTTGGATTATGTAGGGCGAAAGTTACTATCGTGAAAAAGCACAATAGCGTGTTTGAAGTTTTCAAGGGTGATGAACACCCTACGGGTTTTTGGCTATATCTTCTTGCTATTTTTTCCAATATTGAAATCTAAAGTATGGGACGATCTAATGAAGTGCACCCGAGAGCATTGTGTTCTATTTCATAATAAAAAGAGCCTCCATTTTGAATATTAATCACATTTGGTGCAAAATTTGCTATACGTAAGCCTCAAGTTGGTTTACCGTACGGCTATTCTAAGTCCTTCTTTTACTTGGCATGAGTATAAAAAGACTGAATATATGATTTAGGAATGGAAAGATTAGTGGGAAGGTAAAGAAAATGAAGATATAGACATGAAAAAAATACAGTTGAGAGAGATAGTATATATGAATTTCGGATTTCTTAAGACTTGGAGTATAAGTTTGACTAAGTTGGTTTTAAAAAAAGTACGGAGTGAAAAAATGCATTATCAATAAGCTAGAGGAATTTAAGTTGGAAGAGAAAAAAATGAAGTTTGAGGAAGAAGAAGCACAGTGGAGAAGAAGGAGAGAATGCATCGTTGTTAGAACAGTTTATTATCTATAATGTAATATATACATACTTATATATATATATTATAATATCAAATTAAACATTCCAATAAAAAACAAGAGGGGGTTATAATCTAAGTAATTTAAAAATATCAACGACCGTGAATTTACAACAAAAAAACCATCATATGGATATGGAGAATTATATCTAGAATTATGCAATGCCCAGAATATCGAAGTTTAAGATAATATGAAGTAAAAACACAAAAGGTACAGAAGTCATTTGATTAGTTTGTTCTGACAGAAAAAATTTATGAAAATTTAGGTTTTTGGTTATTACGATCACCATCTGTATCTGATTGTGGCGCAGATTCAGTATTACTGATAATTATATCTGTTGCAACCAAAAGAATAAAAGTTGGAGAAGATTACTCCATGATTATAGTGATTAGGATTCAGATTGTATTTACTTATTTTATGTCCTTATTTAACCCATAATTATTGTAAATTTACTTTAGCAAAACTTAAACCTCAAGTGTATATATATACGAGGAAAAGGAGGAAGAATATATATGAAAAACATACTTTCATCCACTTACCCTTCATTTAAGAGAGTTTTGTTCGTTATCAAGATGTCATTAGTGCTACTAAAGAAGTGTCAATTCCTGTTTTTGGGTATGCGGTATTTATCTTTTGATATAATTCTTATTGAGAGATATTATACCTTTGTGACATCTACATATGGTACAAGATAAACTCTCTTAATGCCCAATTGTTTAAAAGCCTTAAACCTACTACATATCTTTTGTTCTTTTTCTTCATCTCTTACTTTTGGGCAGGAATTTTCTGTAGATTATCTACCTTCATATTTCTCTAAGCCTGCTTGCTAAGTTATATCGGTTATCCTATGGAAAGAGAGATTTCTCCCTCGAAGCTGGCTTATGTGGCAAAAGAACTTTATGGCATAGGTTGTTTTGAGATTTCCCTCGGTGATATGATTGGAGTTGGTACACCTGGTATTGTGTTTTTGTTCATCTCTACATTCTTACTCATTTTTTTAATGTTTTCTCATTAGATTACCTTTCTTTGCACAAAATTGTTGCTTCTCCTTCATACGTTTCTTAAAGTTTTGTGGTCACAATTTTGGAGTTTGTTTTCTTGAACATGAACTTTTTTCATTTAATAAATCCTTTTTCTCACCTTTTTTTCATAGGTTATCCAACACTTTTAGCTATCTAATTCTTTCTAAAGATTATGTGTTTAATGACTTGTTTCTTCACTTTATATATTCCCTATCCTAGTAGTTGCATTTATTTAGTGGCCTATTAATCCTTGCATCATTCTCTTGTGGACTGTGATTAGCTTGAAGTGAAGCTAATAGAGTCTATTTTACCGACTTATATTGGATTGTTGCGATGTAAACTCATATCCTAATAACCAATTCAAATTCATTCCCCAAGCAGTTTTTCAAGTATGATTTCGATATGTTAATTGTCTATTCCCTTTCCATTTCTTTAGAACAGGTATTGTCCTTCCCAAGCTTGAAGTTGTGTTGGCTGTTGTTCCTGCTGAAAAGATTGTTGTCCATTTCCATGTACAAACATTATAGTGGTGGAAGACTAACTTCTTCTGGATAAGGCTGTTTGGATGAGAACAGTGCTCCAAACATGCTATCATTTACTTATACAAATATTATAGACAAAAAACTAAATCTGTGTGTGATTCAAATATGAAACTTTTGAATTTGTTCCTTTTAGTTATTTGGAATTTAAGTTTAGGGTCAACACTTATCAACAATTTTTGAACTTAATACATGAGGGTGTTTTCCTCCATTTTTTTGTACTTAACTATATTAAATTGATCGAAATTCACAGTACTCGAAATTCACAGTCCTCGTGATTGCTTACACTATTTGAAACATTAGGAACTTAATTACTAAAAGCATGAAGTATTGGATAATTACTTGATAGTGTACCAAGCAATGAATAAATCTAATGTTATGGTCTTGTTTGCAAACTAGACAATGCATCTTAGGAAAAATAAACACAAAGAGCAACAAACAAGTCTTGCTTCAACATGCAATGCAACTTTAGGTGTGGTCGGAATAGAAACCAAATTAGGATAGAAAACTCAGACCAGTTCAAAAGCAAGAACAAACAAGCTCCTTTGTATAATGTAGCTCTAGTCATCAAAGGTCAAATTTTCATTTTAGAGTACAATCAACGCATCACCCATTCACTCCTTCCCCGTCAATTTCCAAGAAAAGATACAATGGTTTTAGGATATTCATAATCAACAACTAAAAGTTGCTTGAATCAAACATATATGTAGAGAAACATAAAAACTACAAGAATGATTGCCATAAACTCCATTGGGAGAGAGAATTCACAAACCTTGATCAGAAAAAATGTAAGGGACACTCGAAAAACTTGGTAGATTTAGAAATACATAGTGTTTTCTTGCATTTGCGAGGAGAACATTCAAATACTTTGGGATTTCTTATGCCTGCCAGGGAGGGACGAAACATTGTCGAAGAACTAACAAATTTTGTGCATCTAGGAGGGAGAGATGAAACAATTTCGAAGAACTTATAGATTTCGTGCATCTGGGAGGGAGGAACGAAATAATGTCGAAAAACTCAAGGATTTTAAGTTACGGATTGAGTGAACATGAAGGAGGAGGAGAAGTCTTCTTTTAGTTTTCTTAAAACGACGTCCTTTTACTACTATCAAGAAACAACTTTGTTTTGCTAGTGAGAAAATCTTCCCCTAATGACGCTTATGTGTCTGATTAGTGAGAATTATTTGACACGTGACAATGTCACGTTAGCCAAGATAACGGTGAGGTTAACGTCGGGCTAAAATTGAAAAAATTAAAAATTTAAGTATTTGATTGTTACTTTTTAAAGTTTGAGCTATAATTGAAAAATTGAGGAAAGTTTGAGGTAATTAACCCTTTTGCAATCTAATATAGCTTAAGTTTAAGTTTTTATTTGCACAAAACAATAAGTATATATGTAAATTCGAAAGTTTTATGAATCTGTAATAGTTTATTAATTTTTAAAATATTAATAAAAAATTAAATTTTATGGTGCCTTAAAAAAAGTAAATTATTTAATAGTATATAATTTTAGATTTTCTATTACTTGTTTACTTACATAATATTGTAATCTTATAATTTTATATTTGTTATTCCTTTTATTAACTCTTATCTACTGATTGCATCTTCATGCCTAAGTATCTCTTTTGATTGGTTTGATGTCACTTTCGATTTCTATAAACGTTGATGGTTATATACTTATATTTCAATTTTAATAAATGAACACATTTCATATTTAATTATTAAAAATTTCTCAATTAGATATAGTGTGATGTAATTAAAAATTTGCTCTTCAATTGATTTACAAGTAAGGTTTAAAAAGTTTTCAATATATTAATAATTAATTCAAATTATAATTATTAATTACGATTATTTTTAAAGTTTTTAATTAGTTTATTCTAAATCTATATCATAATATGTCGTTACTACATAAATATTAAAAATATCAAAATAATTTAATTAAATATTATCATGTACAGTGATTATGTATAATACGATGAAATCAAATATAGAACATAAAGTTAATGATGCCAATTGAATGTTCTTCTTGTTTCAATTAAAACAAAAATGATAATTTTGTTTTTGACTAAAAGTAAAATATATCCTTAATATTTAAATTATAGGCCGTTTCAATTTTCTTAAAATACCACAAAGTATTTCTAATAAATTAAAAAATAAAAAATTTCCTAATCAAATACTTATATTCTCTATTTTATTATTTCCCTATTTTCAATTATCATGATCATTGCTATCAATTTAATTATAATTACGTTGAAGAAAAAGTACATTATGGAATTGTCTATTCATTAACGGATGGACGGTTGGGAAATCATGACATCCTTCAGGCACTGACCAAGAACTTGTGAACCTTATCATATAATTTAAAATTGCTGGGCGCGCAACATACCGCTATCATTAGTATATAGAAATTAAAAATTGTTTG
>JAOTIZ010000203.1:44414824-44446354 GCA_027123425.1 Erythroxylum panamense | reverse complement strand
TGAAAGCTAACATCAAGATCTACAACTCATATTAGAGGCCTAAAAATGAAATTCGCACTCTAACTGGGTCGCGCCCGTGATTTAGTTCTGTCGCGCCCGCTGTTGTTAAAATCGATCACTCGTTTAATAATTTATTTAAATTATATTTAAAAATTTTAATTTAATTGAATCTTATTTATGACAATCTAATTTTGTATATCATGATTCGATTTTTAAAATATTAAAAATCTGAGATAAAAGTAATTTGGCACAGAAAAGGGCAGAAGAAAGCAAATCCACAGGGATAGATTCCGTGTCCTTCAGGACTCAGGAGAGGGAAGAAGTTGGTCTTGTTGGGTGCAATCCAAGTCAATAGATTAGATATAATTTATAAGGTAAAGGAAAGGAAGAGAGAGGAATTATGCCAACCCAGGGCTTTGATTCCCTTCCTTGTCAATCCCGATAGCTAACTCCGCTTGCTAGCCTAGCTGGTCCCATGATTGAGAAGTTTGCCAACAGAAAGCAACCCAACGAGGGACAAGCAAACATACGTAGAGAGCAATAAGGACGGAGAAATTTTGTGTGTTTGGGGAAACTAGAATTGCTCTAAATGAAAACGCAGCTACAACTTATGAAGCTAACTCTTCTTTTAGCTCGTAAAAGATTGTTTTTAAATGTAAAGGTTTGTATAATTTATTAATTACATGTAGCATTTAAAATTTGTGAAAGTGTATGTTGATTCTCATTATTTTTAAAAAAAGTGCAACAATTTCAAGTAATATAATTACTTATATTTAATGTTTTAAAAATCAAGTAAGTTATAAATAAAAATTAATTAATTAATTTTAGTTTATAGAAACGTATCAATTTATACAAAAGTGACCAATTAATTAATAAACTGATCAATTTTTAATAACAAAAATTATAAAAGTAAATATACTCGAAGGATTAAAAATTAAATCAAAAAATTGAAAAGTTTCAAATTTTTACTATTAAATCGATCGAATTAGTTAAATTTTCTAATTGTTGATTATATTTAACTTATAATTTAGGAAAATACTCATCACCAAAATTTTCAATTTCCACGCATATTTAAGTATCTAAATGTCAAGGTAATAGTCTTTTACCTTGATGGCATAAATTGGTAAATATAGAGTGAACAGGAATGACGTGTGAAATTATGCCACAAGATCCTTAGTAAGGTCACCTCGAATTCCAAAAAGTAAAGAAGAAAAAACAGAAAGTAGGCATTGATGATATTCTATTAATTTGAGTATCAGATACCTAACAGGTCTTTGCTCTTCATCTTCTCGAAGTAGCCAATGTTTCCCACTAGTAGAGAATTTTATCTTTTACAGATGTTAGCCGATCTCCTGCTAGAAATTTTAGTTTGTGGGAAAAAAAGGACATTGTCAATACATAGAATTTGATTAGGCGTGTGATATTTTAATTTTTTTTGGTAATTTTTGGTTCCAGTAATAGCAAAAGAAGTGAATTATTCATGACAAACTGGTCCCATTTTGGCACCTTGCAATTGTGAGGTATTGTCAGAAAGCAGGGACTACATGACATGGTGTTAGGCTGAATGAAATGAATTCATAGGCTGGCATAAATTACATTGTAAGTTTATATGTACTTATAGGTTGGCATAAATTACATTGGAAGTTTATAGGGATACGACACATTTATGCTGACGTGACATTTAGAGTGCCCTACTCACTCTGGTTGTTCTTGCGATTCACCAGAAAGTAATCCCCCCAAATTAGGGGACCACTCGTTTTAGATGGCTTTTTGTTCTTAAACAAGCTATTTTTTCTATCAAATAGAAAGCAACACACCCAAGACCTAAAGTTGTTGTATAGGTGATGAGAACGCATGATAATGCACTTGGTAATTCTCTACATGGAGATGCTAAATACAGTCACCAATCTGAGACCGAAAGCATAATAGGAAGTGGTTGATTGGCATCAAATATTCAAAGCAAATGACCCACAGCCACAGCACATCCTCCACACCACACTCTCATCTCATGTTGCTTCCCGCTTTACCTTGCAACCTGCAGCTTTCAGCTTTCTGCCCTCTCCCTCTCTCTTCTCTTGTTGTGAGAACACCACAACCACCTCTTCAACATTATGTCACCACAACCCATTCGTCTCTTCCTCCTGACACTTACCATAAATATAAGCCCCACCCTGGTTTCCTCTGTGTCTACTTGTTCGTAGTTTTGTATGTCCCGGGGGTTTATGTTATTAGTGAATATATAAAATTAATTAAATTAACCTCACACAACAACTTAAGTTATTGTAGAAAAACAGTCACTTAATATAGTATTAGAGTCTCTGTGATCAAGTGGTCGTGAGTTCAAATCCTACCACCCACTTATTATTTAACACAAGATAGAGTAAACCTGTGCAAATTTCAAGCCCAAAGGACTTTCACTTGAAGGGGTATGTTAGTGAATATATAAAACCAATTAAGTTATCTCATATAACATCTTAAACTATTGTAGTGAAATAGTCGCTTAACAGGCGAACTTACAAAATTGGATTCAACTAAATAATTCTGATAACTTATTAATAAATACTCCCTTCTATTCAAAATAAGTGTTATTTTAAAGAGATACATACTTATTAAGAAAGTTAGTGAAATGTTTGATATACCCTTATTAATTGTATGTTGAATTGCCTTGAAAATGTATTCTATATAATTAGGATGTGAGAGAAATTAAAGGGTAATTTTGGAAATAAAATTATAAACATGCATGAAAAATTGTGAACGACACTTATTTTGAATAATTAAAATCTCTCTAAAACGACACTTATTTTAGATAGGAGGAAGTATCAATTATGATGATTATGGTTAGTTATTAATATACTATTTTCCAGAGTTTTTCCTAACAAAAAATACACATCTTTTACTCCAACATTTAATTTCTGTACAACTTGTGGAGGCCATAGTTATAGGTGAACCGCTTATGAAGAGACCATGGACAACTGTCTTAGCTAGGTCCCAAGGCTCATTCTAACTTCTAAGCGTTTCCTTGTACGTTTGCGTTACAATTTAAAAGTGACCCCAGCTTCTTCCTTGTACATAGATATCTGATTATCCTCTTAAAAGATAAAAAATAAGGCGTTAGAGAGTGGAAGAGCTAATTCGACAATTCAATGTGGTCATCCATCCACCAAACAAATAAATAAAAACCTATATGTATATAGCAACCTTGGAGAGGTGCTTCGGGTTTGGTCAAATTAGGTAATTAGCACTTTGTACATTGTCAACAAACAAATATCATGTCCCATGCACCACTAATTCTCCATTTCCATCCTCACCTCCATTTGCTGGCTCACATTTAATCCGTCCAAGTTGGGATAAGAATAAAGAATATAGCATGCATATATATCTATAGTGGTCCAGTCACGCTCTTTATATTTGATAATTATGCTCCTAATTAATCACTATCATCAGGGACGGAGCCATATTATAAGAGAGGCGGGTCATGCCTCCCTTTTAATTTTTTTTTTAAAAATTACTTATATAATTAAAATTTTTAAAATTACAAATATAAGTGGCCTCCTTTTAAATTTTTTTTTGCATTTAGATGTTGCCCCCGGCCCCCCTTAGAGTTGAGTCTGGCTCCGTCCCTAAATATCATCAAACTATATATAATCTATTAGTGTGGTTTACCTCTTTGCAAAGAATTCTATTTGGAGTTAATTATATTACGTCTTTTTGTATAATCTTCTCAATCATGTTCTATTAGTTTTTTTGGTTCATTTGTAAGTTTAATGTTAAGATATTTTGAACTAAAAAATAAATTAAATTTTGATTGAACATAATATATAGAAGAAATTGTATTATAGTCAAATAGTAGTTTTAAAATAAATTTCCGTATATTTAATTATTTAATATTTATCAAGCTCAATAAAATTTGGTGATTTGGACAAAGACGAGATCAGATATACGTATACCAATTATTGTTGGCGTGGGACAAAGCTTAGATAGTGGGTTAACCATAAAGGAATGTGTGGTAAGGTAAACCAAAAACGAAAAGGCAAAGAGGGAAGGAAAAGAAAGGTGCAACGTTCTTGTACAACAAAGCCGCCCATGGAGGACGATAGGTGTTTTACCGGTGGATGAATGTACATAAGTAATGCACTTAAGTGGGATTGATCTCAAAACTAAATCTTCCTAAAAATCAAATTTAGGATTGGTAAGTTTAGAACTACGTCCATAGGATACTTTTAAGAGTTTTAGCAAAATATTTATGTCAATTCCAAATTAACTAGTCGTATTTAATATCATGTTAGGATTAGGAAAGATTTAATATTTGAAATTTGCATATTGCTTATCTAATTCTTCCAAATCATTGTAGAAAAGAACATATGCATTGAAAGTATTTTTAGATAAAATGTGTGAATACGTAGAGGAGACCTAACTTAACCGGTAATTTATTTAAAAATCAAAATTGCAATTAATGTTAGTCTAACTTCAGAGACATTGACAAAATTACCTTTTGGGACAAAAATGTCTAACAAAAGGTAGTTAAGCTTTTAAGAAAATTAGATGCTCAATTCGAAAGTATGTCAATAAAAGCTTTAAAAAATGACTAATCATTGGAAATGAGTGGTGAGACCGTGAGAAACAAATTTGAACGAGACCTTAAGGTAAAATCATGTATAAACACATTTTCGTAGGTTTCTTTACTTTTAATTATTGATTTCAAGATAGCTCTCTATAACATAAAGATTTGTATAGATGAGGAGGCGGCAATTTACCCATCAACGTAATGTGGCTCCGCCACTGCTTTAGCTCGAAGGAAAAGAAAGAAAGAGAAGGGAGGAAATCGTGGGTCAAGGCCAGGTGTAGAGAAACATAATTGGAAAATAATGGGTTGGATTAGGATTAAAGAGAATATGAATTGTTAATTAGTAAGGAAAAAAAAAAGGAAACAAGAAAGGAAGCTAATTCATGAACTTTGTGAGTTGTATAATTAATAAGGAAAAAGAGCTGTTGTCTAGATCCATCATGCTGTATTTAGGCTTGGAATTCACGAAACTGGTTGCAAGAAACAAAAGGCATGTGTATAGTCATGACTCATGAGGGCAAGAAGATGGCAAATCAAATCACATCAGTTTATTTTCATTAAAAAAACACTAGTTCACGAACCTTGAACACAAAGCACGAGTTCATTAGAGTCCAGAAGAGATGTTTCATTTCACATCATGCATTGTAGAGATAAATTATGCTCAGGATTCTACTGTACCCCTTTCATCAGAACCGGGTTCATTGACTTTGCCTTTACGTGTATTGACTCGATAAGTCGTTGTACTAAATTTATACTCCCTTTACCTAAAATTAAAGTCGTTTGAAGAGATACACATTATTAAGAATATTAATAAAATGTTTGATATATTCTTATTAATAGAGTTATTTATGTGAGAGAAATTACATGTTAAATTATCTTGAAAATGTAATATGTGTAATCAAGATGTGAGAGAAATTAAAGAATAATTTTAAAAATAAAATTATAAACATGTATAAAAAGTCATAAACAGATATTATTTTGAATAATTAAAATTTCACTAAAACGTTCATTTTAGATAGGAGGAGTACTAAGTAATACCTTATTGTAAATCGTGATGGACCACTTTGGTTTAATCACTAATGTTATTATGGTTGGAATGTAAAACTTCTTAATCCCAAGAACAACCATACAAGAGTAATGTCAAACGTACTTAAAAAACAAAGAAAGAGAAAAAAGAAAGGGCAAGGGTATCTTTGAAGAATAAAGCACATACAGTGGCGTTGGTGGAGGGATTTAATTTCTAGGAAAATACGGGTCAGAGAAGGTGATAACGATTGATTATATTAACGGGAGGCAAAGCATATTAAGTAAGCATTGGTTAGCCGGCCAATGCCAATGCCAACGCCAACGCTATGGACCTATCCAAGCAATGAAATGATTACGTTTTACATTTCATATTTGATGCGACATGTCGTTCCAAGTATATCTTTCTTTACTTGATAACTTTGTTTTCCCTCTATTGGGATGCCATCTGCATTCCATTAGCTATAAAGTCTTTATACGTCTTGGATTTTGGGATGAAGTTGAACCATACCTATGCAGCTATTCCATTTTGATTTCCCAGCTCGACTTTTCTCGTGCGACTCAACCAGCCTATGCTCTTCCACTTTTGTCCTCTTAAGAAAAATAAACAAATGTAAACGGCTCAGACTCAGACAGATACCCCACGTTATATGGCGGGCAATGAATATGAACATCGCAGAGAATAAAATGTTTAGCCAACACTCCATATATACATGTCAATTATATGCGAACAGAACAAATTTAAGTAATCATATCTGTGGCAGTTGGAGCTTTGAACTAATCTTCTAATTCAAGCTTATATTCTATATATAACAAAACATATAATCTACCTTTTCTAATTCAAGCCATACATAGATATTTTTCCTAACAAAAATACAAGCGATGATCATTTAGTTTCGGACGCCTTTTAACAAGTCTCTGGGATTAGCTTCATCAAACACACACGTCACATACTTTGACTTGGAAATAACATGTATTACGTTATTATAAAAAAATAAAAGTAACAGTTTCAAGAAAAAGGAAGAACTATTTTTAAAATATTGGAAATTTTATAGAAAAACGAATGGATGACATGTTGCATTATGGGGACCATGAAGAGAAACAAACAATTGGAGTGGGAAAAGACCAACTCTGCTACTCCTCCTCCTCCTAGGCTCCTACTACTACTACCTATACTGCTTTCCCCACCTTATAACAACCTCACATCATCATAATACCTTTGTTTAACCAATCCAATTCTCCTTCTTCATCATTTGTCAAAAATATTTGGCGAGGTAGATTGGTTTTGGAGAACAAAAGTGAAGGTTGGAGTCAAGGTTCTTATTATTGTTGATAGGCAAGAGACTTGGAAAGAAGGGGAAATATATGATAATAATGGATGAAGTGAAAGTAAAAGAAGGTGAAGTTATAACAAACACGAGAATAATTAAAAGGCAACCCCACAGCACAAGGCGGAGAGAAAGGAAAGGGGCAACAACAATAAAACAAAAGGAAGAAAAGAGCAGGAGGGGAGAATAATAAGGGAGTCCTTTTCTCTTTCTTTATTGGACTGATTCGTTTCGTTTCAATCGCATCTCCTCTGACTTGCTCTCTCCTTTCAATTATCAAATAAAATAAAAGAGATTATACGTACAAAGGAACACTACTACCAAATCATCAAAAGGGACAGAGAAAGAGAGAGGGAGCTGAGTTAGGAATTAAAGTAGGTGGAAAACAAAACAAAATTGGGGAAGAGAGGAGGATAATGACTAATGAGAGTTGGGTTTGCTTTGGTAGTGTTGGTCTCTCGACAGAAACAATTCAATTCTATCTCCTTACATTTAGATTAATAATAGTTGGTTTGTAGAAGTAAATAGTTGGTGATGTCTTTCTTTCTTTTTTATAACATCTCATTGAAGAGTCCGCCTTAGCTTGGGGGGTGGGGGTGGGCATCTTTTCATGCCTCTTGTGTGCTTTGCGTTTATTGCTTTTCTCTTCCTTCTTTTACATTCCTCCATAACCATACCCAACCCATTTCATCTTCACCCCTCTCTCTCTCTCTCTCTTCTTTATTTTGCCTTCCTCACTCTACTTCCTTTCAAACTTTGAATTCTATTTCATACCTACACCTTAGAATCTCCTTCAATCAAACCTATAATGGCCGTTCAAGCTCAGTACCCTTCCAATGTCCTCCTTCTCAACAGGTTTATTATTATTACTTGTACCGTTCTTTCTTTTTCTTTTTTTTTCTCCACTTTCCATATCCTCTCTGACCCTCTTGTTTTCTGGTTTTATTCTGTATCTGCAGAAACGGGCAAGAGGGTTGTAATGATTATTCCTTGCAGCCACAACCTGGAGGATTTCTCGAGCAACCCCATATGTTGTTCCATAACGGAGGTAAAGCTCCAACATTTGCAAACCAATTTCTCTTCTCTTTTCATTTTCGTTTTTTGGAATATTTGCCAGCGATGCATAAAAAAATCATTGAAGCCTGGTGTATAATTTTATGATCAACGGGTCTACTGTAGGAGCTAATACTAATCCGCGCAAGAGAGGACGAGAAGTAACGGCAGCTGATATAGGTAGTGGAAGCATCACAGCTCAAACAATCCATCAATTCTCTATGGGAACTCAGCCTCCGCAGTTAATAGACCTCTCTCAGCTTCACCACCAGACTCCACCCAATGCCATCTCCACCGGACTCCGCCTATCTTTCGGCGAACAACAACAACAACACCAATTACACCAACAAAGTTCCCATTTTCATCATCAACGCCACCAACAACAAGAACAGCAGCAGCAATCACAAACCAATCTTACATGCCAATCCTCCGCTTTCTTGTCTGTGCTGTCCGAAGATTTCACCACCCAAATCAAACGCCAGCGGGACGAGCTAGACCAATTCCTTCAAGCCCAGGTGCCTAGTATACTCTTTGCTGCAATTGGGCTCCGTTTGTTATTGGGATAATTTTGTATGGTCTTGAAATGGGTGCGTTCACTTTGATATAGGGAGAGCACCTGAGACGCATATTACACGAGAAGAGGCAGAGACACTACCGGTCGCTACTGTGCGCGGCGGAGGAAACCATGGTCCGGCGACTGAGAGAAAAAGAGGCAGAAGTGGAAAAGGCCAGTCGCCAAAACGCAGAGTTAGAGGCAAGAGAAGCGCAGCTGAAAGGGGAAACTCAGGTATGGAAAGCAAAGGCCCGAGCTCAGGAGGCAACAGCAGCTTCTCTACAAGCACAACTGCAGCGGGCTATTATGAACGGAGGTGGAGGAGGCGAGGAAGGGGTAGGAGGGACCGGCGAGGGCGTGGAGGGTCAGGCGGAGGATGCGGAGTCGGCGTACGTCGACCCGGATCGAGTCACCGCCGTGTCGGTAGGGCCGACGTGCAAGGCTTGCCGGAAGCGGGTGGCGTCGGTGGTGCTGCTGTCGTGTCGGCATCTATGTGTCTGTACAGAATGTGACCAAGTGGTTGATGCTTGCCCACTGTGCTTCCAAGTCAGAAATTCCAGTGTTGAAGTTTTCTTGTACTAGTGTGTGGGCCCATCGCTACTCCGGCCCAATCCCGATATTACCTGTTCTGAGGCCCAGCCTGAGATTTAACGGTAACATATCATATATATATATATTTGCAAACCAAAAAACACAAAAAATCAAAATAAAGAAATTTGAGGAAATTTTCAAAATAATTGCAGAGTATAAATAAAAAAAACAATGTTATTTAAAATTTAAAATTTCCTTTTTTCGGGTAAGATATTAACCCGCCCAAGACTGAAATATTGTGATTTCTCTCTACTGATTTTGGTTCCGAGTCCCCCACTTAGTCTTTAGCATAGGATATATGTAAATGGCCACATGGACAGTGGTGCTTTATTTTTTATCTCTTCTCATATTCTGTTTTGTTGATGTTATCAAATTCTATTGATATACATAAAAATCTTTTATTTGATATATATGTACTCGAAATTTAAAGTATGGATGTAGGATAGACTGAAACAAATTTAATGAAGTATTTTGATATTCAAATGGAACAAACAGCTTATTTGAAAGGCGAAGACAGTACCTAGAGTCTATCCACTGGCCCTTTTATGTTAAGGGTTTAAAAATTTAGCCCATACTAATCCAGAGATCCATGAAAATCAATAGTGGCATAAGGGTGTTTTTGACTATTAAGTTACATTAAAAACTTGATTTCAATTCAATTAACACTTTATACCACAAATCTTTTGAGAATTTGACTTTTTGTCCTGAAGTTTACTGCAAAGGCCAAAGGACGGGTGAAGGTGAAAACGTGGCATATGCCGCAATTCAGCAACATCGGCAACCTCCAGAGGATGACGTGGCTTGGATGCTTTGTGATTTTTTGACTTTCAGGCTTGAGCCTTTTTGATTTTTGTTCTTTTCTTTATTTCTGCTTTTCGAGTTTCTTCGTAGCCACGTCACTCCGGACACCGCCTTCGGATATGGCAATTGCCTTTTTAAAGTCTGGTTTGCTACTTGGGCCAGCGTTCTCTGCAAACACAACCATTCTTGTTAGGTCCCTCTTAGCCAATGCCAGTTCTGCCTTGTTCCCCACAGCTAGTTCACGTGCTCATCGCGTGATTAACATTTCCACATTAATAATGTAAATAAACTTAAAAAATTTGGTACTAAGAAAATAAGTATTATTTGATAATCCTCCTATATGTAAAATCAATTATTATTATCATTTTATTATATTTCTAATATTTCTTTCTTTCATCTTATCACTTAGTATAATCCTTAGATATAATAAAAATTATAAAGTTATTTTAAATATATCAAACTTTGTAAATTATTTTAGTTGACATATTTTAGAAAGATAAATAAGTATAAGCATGCAATTATAAATAAGTAAAAAATAATTTTGTTTGTCAAATTAAAATTATTCAGTGAGATGAGTTTAAAAAAATCTATATCTTTTATTTTATAATCTTATCATGTAACACATTCTTATATTGTTATTAAGCTAAAAAACTACAACATACACCCAAGAAGACGGAGCTTTCTTAGTGGTAAGGTAGGGGTGCACATACAGGATCACAACTATCTTGCATCTTTTCTTTTTCTCGTTTTGCAGTTTGCATTTTACAAACGACACCATCAGCCAGTCCTCTTCCTTCCTAGTGTATTCTGGGACCTCCAAAGCAAAGAGAGTCGGTTCTCTCTCTCTCTCTCTTGCTCTAAAATATTCTCGAATTATGATCGCTGAAACTATTGTTGGAGAGAAGGGTTATTGATTGATGAAGTAAGAAGAAGAAAGATGTTGGAAGATCAAGTGACGTTTCTGTTGCAGAGATACCTGGGCAATTATGTCAGAGGTCTCAATAAAGAAGCTCTCAAGATTAGCGTTTGGAATGGTTTGCTTCTTTATTCTCTCCTTTTATTTTATTTTTGCTTTTTAATGTTTTAGTTTTTTACATACAAACTTGTGGAATTGAATGTGCATTTCCTAACTTAAATTTGCAATGTTGAAAAGAGCAGAGTAAGCAAAAGTTTCGTTCTATCATTTTACTATCATACATTTACTTTTTTTTTAATAATTATTTTGAACTTCATCTCTAAAAAGTTCACTAGAGATTGAAGGGTGATTAGACATCTGAACTTGATTTGTCTGTGTGAGTAAAAATGCGTTTGTATGAGCAGGGGATGTAGAGCTAACAAATATGCAGCTGAAGCCTGAGGCGCTTAACGCATTGAAGTTGCCGGTGAAGGTCAAAGCAGGATTTCTTGGATCGGTCAAACTTAAGGTTTGAGCATTTTACTTGTTAATCCAACTGGGCAAACGGTTTCGTGCTTTTCACTTTAACTAATTATTCTGTTGGTTATTTCATCTTCGTTGATTTTCTGTCTAAATTCGAAAGAATAAGATTTAGGTTTGCACTAGACACTGGCTGCTTCTTCTTTTTCTTATCCTTTTTCAAAAAACTCACAATCTCAGACATATTAATCACATTTTACCTTAGGGGCACAGCATTAGTTTATGGTAGAAAGATGTTAGTGCTATAGACATAGCGAGTATGTGTTGAATAACTTCTTAAACTCAAGATTTGGGCCATCAATGAATTGAGTGGAAAGTTTTATGCAAATATGAAGTGATATTTATGCAATAACAATAGACCAAGTCTGCTAACCTCAGATTTGGCTCCCTTTCTTAATCTTGCACCAGAACTTTCTAGTCTTGACAGATTTCCTGGTTTAGTAGGCATGAAGTGATTTGATGTTAGAATATTAAATGTTTTATGGATGGTTGAGAACACTTCTGAAATCCAGGTTCCATGGAGTAGGCTCGGGCAAGATCCAGTGGTAGTTTACCTGGATCGAATTTTTTTGTTGGCTGAACCTGCAACCCAAGTGGAGGGACATAGTCAAGATGCAGTCCAAGAGGCCAAAAGAAATCTAATACGGGTAAGGTGTACTTTTTTCTGGACATGTCCTTTTATATGAAAGATTTGCATGATAAATTTATTTGTGTATTCTTTTGAATGTAGGAAATGGAAATGAAGCTACTGGAGAGGGCACAGCAGTCGAAGTTAGAAGTGGTATAAACTTGTGACTGTATTTTAAAGCTTGTTAAAGTAGTCCAGGATCCATATCCAAGTTGTTTGTAAAAATTAGAAGTGGTATAAAACTTCTGACTCTATTTTAAACCTGTTAAACTTGTCCAGGATCCCATATCCAAGTTGTATGTATAAAAAAAAAAACACCACACTAAGAAAGCACCACATTTGGCCAAGTTTAAAATAAAGCACTTGGATATGGGACCTAGGACTTGGGTCAGGGTGGTGTTGTCATGTGCATTTTGAGTCTGTAAAGAAAATAAGACCAGTAAACTTGGTCTGGATGTTTTTGGTTACACACCAAACAAAAGAATGCTAATACAGCACTGTGGTGCATTTTATGTGGTTTTAATATTCAAATTCAGCTTTTAGTTCATGATTTATATTTGGTATTTTTGGCCATTTTTCTTATGCATATATAAATAGATACAGATTCTAATTAAGATCCATGCAACAATACATGGATGATATTTAGCAACTCAAATTCATACTATTAAACGTAAGTTTGTTTATATGATTTGATCATTTGTCGTCGTGATTGAATTAG
Organism: Erythroxylum panamense; assembly: GCA_027123425.1. Classification (NCBI taxonomy): domain Eukaryota; kingdom Viridiplantae; phylum Streptophyta; class Magnoliopsida; order Malpighiales; family Erythroxylaceae; genus Erythroxylum; species Erythroxylum panamense. The sequence goes on along the minus strand of JAOTIZ010000203.1, from coordinate 44,433,660 downwards.
ATCAACAACATTGTTGAAGACAATATCAACAAATGCTCAAATAGCCATATAAATTTTTTTATGGAGATTATATAAAAGTCAATCGAATTAAACTAGAAAAAGACACATTTTTGTTAACTAGTAAGTGAAATGGAAAAAGGAAATTAAAGAAAAAAATGTTTCTCAAGTGCACGGAGAAAAATACCTAGTGAACCTTAGTAGTATTATTTCAGGTTTTGAAAACAAAATCATCAATTTCTCCCTCTTTTTGTGGTTTGAACGTTTGTGGTTCTGCAGTGTAATCTGGGCAGTTTTACTCATCCTTGATCCCTTAAATGTAACAATTCTTTCGTTTTCAAGGACTTCTTTATCATGAATCTTCTTTTAATTTGTACTGCAATTGCCTTTGCATGCTTTCAAGAATAAATCATGGGTGGGATCCCTGATCAACACTATAATTGGGAACTTGAAGTTATCAATTTCAAATATTCACATAAGATATGAAGATCTTGAAAGGTAATGTTCTTCTTGCTCATTCATCTTCTATCAGTTCTATATTTGGTGGTTTGGTTCTTGAGTGAAGCTTTTCTCTCGATTGTAGCAACCCAGGTCACCCATTTGCAGCTGGTGTAACCTTGCAAAAACTCTCAGCTGTGACAGTTGATGATAGCGGAACGGAAACTTTTGTTACTGGGGGGTCATTGGACCATGTTCAGAAGGTGCTACTTGTGTCATTTGTCTCACTTAGTACTGAAGCTCTTGTTTAAATTCTTATTTTGGAGCATTTGTCATTTCTTGCAAATTATGAAGTAATAATTTTAATCATAATGCTATGTATTAAACGAGTTTTTCTGCCGATGTTACTTTGTATCAGGTGTGTTTGAACTCTGTAAGATGTGTTTGAACTCTGTTAATGTTACTTAGAATTATGTTCGGTTGAAACTTATGGCTTCTTTAAAGATACAATAAATTATGGCCAGTTTAGCGAAAACATGGAGAAGGGAAAAGCTAAGAGAAAAGCTTCCTTCTTCTTCTTGTTCTCCGCCTCGTCTCTCTCTATATATCTATTTAATCTCTTAGAACGAGATGTTCTTTTTTGTACTATTTCTCTAGTTCCAGCTGCTTTTAGGCTATTTATACTTTCTTTTTTTACCCATTGCCTTGCAGTCTGTTGAACTAGATCAGCTTGCTCTTTACCTAGATTCTGATATATCACCCTGGCATCTCAACAAGCCATGGGAGGACTTACTTCCTTTAGAATGGAGTCAGGTGCTGTTCCTGTTACAGTGGCCATATGAATTGCTTTATTTTGTTTCATTTTTGCTTTGACTTCATGAATGACGTAGGTTTTGTTGTTGATGAAAATCAGGTTTTCAGATTTGGCACAGAGAATGGCAGACCAGCAGCTTATGTTGTAAAGAAACATTCATACCTTCTGCAACCAGTAACAGGGAATGCAAAATACTCTAAGTTCCGTCCTGATGAATTGTCCAATAGTGATCAACCTTTGCAGAAGGCATCAGTAAATTTGGATGATGTGACTCTCAGTTTGTCAAAGGTTTTTAGAAAGTTCAATGATTATTGATTAGAGTCTAAGAGGGGTAGGTTTAAAGTGTATTCTACTAATTTAACTCGTTATCTTTGCAGGATGGATATAGGGATATGCTAAAGCTAGTTGATAATTTTGCTGCCTTTAGCCAACGACTAAAATATGCTCACTATCGTCCACTTGTTTCTGTGAAATCAAATCCGAGGGCTTGGTGGATATATGCTTTCAAAGCTATATCTGATCAGACAAAGAAAGCAAGGTAGTACTTCAACCATTACAGCTCCTCTCACTCCCCCTCAGTCCCAGTATATTATAATGATCAAAGTAAGATAATCTCAGTTAAGATGCCCCCCTTGGTGAAAGAAAGTTGAAGGCTGATCTATATTTCTTCTGTATTTTCTTGGACCTGTATTTTCGTGTATGAACTAAAACTTCTCCGAAATCTTGAGCCTGCCCAAATTTATCTATGAAAATTTTGATTGTACTTGCTCTAGTCTCCCAACAATTTCTGCAATTTTTATATACACGATTAAGCTTATGCCGAATCTACTGAAGCTTGGATCTGTAAACGTAGTGTAGCCACTCTAAAATATAGACATAACCTTATTGATTATCACATATATTTGTTTCAATTCCACTCATAGGTCAGAAATCTATGTTAGCTAGTAAGCCTGTTATTTACGCCAATAAAACTTGAGAAAAGAGTAGTTTTCTATGCCGTTTCTTTAAGGGTGAACTTACAAGGATATCTTTCTCCCTTGAGTTGCCAGGTATAGGGAAGGAGTGTTTGAGGAGTAAATTAATTTCCATTTTTTCATTTTCTAGTTTAGGTATAAAATTGCATTTGTTGCGGCTTCTGCTGATTTTATTGTCATGGCAGTGGGAAATTGTCTTGGGAGCAGGTACTGCGATATGCAAGCTTGCGGAAGAGATATATACCTTTATATGCTTCTTTGTTGAAGTCTGACCTCAGTCAGGCAATACCAGATGACAACAAAGAAATTGAGGAAATGGATCGTGAACTGGATGTTGAACTCATAGTACAGTGGAGGTATTGGCAACTGTTTTGGTGTTAATTTTTTGTTTGTTTTCTTTTTTATCATATTCAGTAAGGCTTAGGATGATCTGAGATTTTAATTTGTTGAAAAATGATTATCCCCTTTGTTTTCTCCTAAGTTACTCCTAATTATGGGTATACGCTCTAGAATCATCCCTTACATGGTATCCCTCGCAGAAGTACAAGCTACTCATCTTCCTAGAGTTGGCTGCAGATATTTCAGTTGTGCTATTGCTAATAAAATACTAGAGTTGCTCTTAGCCCATAGAAGAATGTTACGTTCTTTATAAGTTGTGACTTGAGGGTTAGTGGTTAGATAAATGGATGCACATTGAAACTGTAAAATAAATGGATAAAAGAACAAACATATACAAGCAAATGGTTCTAGGAATTATCAATAGATGTGCTAAACTTAGTGAATAATATTTTGCTTGTATAATATTTTACAATATTTTGTCTGCCAGTGAGTACATTTTCTATGTCCTGATGTTGCACAGGATGTTGGCTCACAAATTTGTGGAGCAGTCTGTAGAGTCAGACCTTTATGCCAGGCGACAAAAATCTAAGAAATCATGGTGGTCATTTGGTTGGTAATAAGTTCTCACATTCAGAAGAATTGTCTTCGCTTATCTGCAATTGCAGGTCAATGTTTCTGTTATAGACTCTCTTGGTTTTATCTCTCAGTATTGTTTTTTCATTTTTCAGGAATGATAAAACTAGTAAGGATGGAAGTGAAAGCGAGCAATTTGATTTCAGTAATGAAGATTGGGAACAATTAAACAGACTTATAGGGTACACAGAAGGTGTTGATGAGCAGTCCATGACTATCAATGAGAATGCTGAGACCCTTCATACTTACTTGGAGGTTCACATGAAACATAATGCTTCAAAGCTGGTTGATGGGAAACAGGAACTCCTTGCTGAATTATCATGTGATGGCTTTGATTGTTACATTAAACTTTATCCAGAGTCAAAAATTTTTGACATGAAACTAGGGTCTTATCAGTTGTCATCACCCAGTGGTCTTCTTGCTGAGGTTTATTTACCTTACACCCTGAAAATATTTGACCTATGAGGTTTCTGGTTGCTTCTGAGTCTAGATTTAGTAGTAGTTCTAAATCTTGTCTTTTCTTTGCATGCAGAGTGCAACTGTTCATGATTCTCTTATTGGTGTTTTTTCATTCAAACCTTTTGATGCTAAAGTGGACTGGCGCATGATTGCTAAAGCTTCTCCTTGTTACATGACTGTATGCTGCTGATCTCTACATCCCTTAGAAAACAATTGTCTTAGATAGTATTTTTTTTCATTGATTGTTTTGATTGGCCAGTATCTGAAGGATCCTGTCGATGATATTATCAAGTTTTTTCAAAGCAATGATGCTCTCAGTCAGACAGTTGCATTGGAAACAGCTGCTGCTGTGCAGGTATAGCTCTACATTCTTTGAGTATGACTTCTCTTGCCCTAATAGCTCCAATATGGCTGAATGACATGTCCTTTTTGAATATTCTTTCTAAGATCATTGGCAGATGAAATAGCAATTTTTGGGTTAGATTTTAATATTTTCTTTTGTGTTGTCTTTTGTTAGATTTTGTCTTTACTTTTTGTAGCCCATCAAGCGTGCCGTTACCTCTATTATTATCTTTTAGCCCATTAGGGGCATCCATACTTCATGATATCTTTCTTTCTATAGCTCATCAAATTTGCAATTACTTTATTTTATTTCCCCCTCAACAATCACTAGGTCTAATTTTGTTTATGCTAGCAAAAAAGTAATATTAAAAAACACAAAAAATAGCGCCCCCAGAAAAGAGGGGAAAAAGGTTATATAATATATATATATATATTATATTTTGTATTTTTGATTTATCTGTTCTCAAAAAATATTTCGTTTATAGGTTCAAAATTCATATTCAATTTGATTATGAATAATAGGATTATTTTGTAGTCCTGTAATTGAGTAGTTTAGGTACTCTTTAGGAATAGTTTATAATTTTGTAATTGTAAAATATTTCACTGTTTTATTATTATCAATAGATTTGCTAAACTTAGCGAATAATACACCACACTAGTGATCTTTGTGTTTGTGGAAGTAGGCTCCACAATTGAATCATGGTAAACCATTGTGTATTTGTTCTTCCTTTTCTTTCTCCTTATCTGTCATTTATTCCTACCTCACATGGTACCAAAACTAAGTCAACATTCTGAAATGAATTAATGCTGAAAGTGATGATTAATTTTACTGTTTGATCAATGGTGTAAGAAATTCTTTTTGGAGGCTGGAATTCTTTTTGGGGCATGATTATAGCATACTCTACTTATGGTTATACATCATCCTTTTTTTCTGTTTCGTAAATGTTAGAGATTTCTTTATAGTTGCATGTATGCAATATTCATTGATGGCTATTGTTTAAGAAAGGTGAAAGAAGTGGGTAGCACGCCACCATTTTACAATTTCATTTTCTTCAGTATATATTTTTTCATTTGCTTATCCCTGATTAATGTAGCTACTGTTTGCCTTGTGCGTTTCTGAATCTGTTTTTGTACTGAGTGATGCTTTCACTGTCCTACTTGAGTGGTCGGTTTGAATGCTAGAGTTGTCTGAAGGTTCTACTCTGGGTGAACAACATTATAAATACGGTTCATTTACTGTTGATTGTTTTTCGGTGACTAGATGACAATTGATGAAGTTAAGCGGACTGCTCAGAAGCAAGTTAACAGAGCCTTAAAAGATCATGCTAGGTTTGCCATTTTACCTTTTTCTTTCATGTTCTGGAGTTGTCAACCATATACATGATTCATTTTGAGTGTCACCAATAATTTGTGCTATTAGTGTTGTGGAATCATTTTGTGTGCACAGGAGACCAACTATCATAGGAATGACTAAAAGATTTCCCATTTCTAAATGCATGCCCATTTTAATCGCTTAATATGATTCATGCTTAGAAGAAATTATATTAAGGTTCCATTTACAGGTTTTGTGGACACCAAGTGGGCTGTCCTGAGTTGCTAGGACTTCTAGGATGCTAGATTTATCATCACTTCGTCTCTCTTACCCAGGAGGTTAAACTGTCCAAGTTGCATGCTCAATAGCCATTTATTTTCTATTTGAGACTAGGTGGCCTCAGCTATTTTTGTGATTTTATAGGAGAAGCTAACATAATATTGATGTTCCTGCTTTAAGATTATGATTTTACATGATTAAGTTAATTGAATACTACTTTGGCTTCATATTTTAAGCACTTTTATCTATAGAAGCACAAAAGGATATTACGTTTGAATGTGCTATTCAAGTAATACCAAGTGACACAGAGCAATAATATATTGATAGGTTCATATTGGACTTGGATATTGCGGCTCCAAAGATTACTATTCCTACCTCATTTTGTCCAGACAATGTGAACTCAACAAAACTTATGCTAGATTTGGGAAATTTGCTGATTCGCTCACAGGTACCTCTGTCATCTGAATCAAAAACTCTGTGATTTTAATAATAATATTCCTCACTGGACTCAAATATTTACAGGATGATTATGATAGGAAGTCTTTTGAAGAGCTCGACATGTATCTGCAATTTGATTTGATTTTGAGCGATGTTACTGCTTTTTTGATTGATGGTGATTACCATTGGAGCCAATCCTCCTTGAATCGTTCTGCCAATTCCACTTTACTGAATGGTGTTAGTTTCTTGCCTGTTGTTGATAAGTGTGGGGTAATTGTGAGGCTCCAACAGGTACAAATCTAGACACTTCTACTTTTGCATGTGCATGAATAGAACTCGATTTGTGTTTATTTCTTGCACGATCCTATGTAACATTTCATGCTTAAAGTCAGCAATGTTGTTTTAGATTCGAGTGGAGAACCCGTCATATCCTTCCACAAGGATTGCTGTGCGGCTTCCATCATTAGGGTTTCATTTCTCTCCAGCTCGGTATCATCGGCTGATGCAAGTGGCAAAGCTGTTTCAGGAGGATAACAAAGACAATTTGGATCTTCTTCGCCCTTGGAATCAAGCAGACTTCGAGGGATGGTTATCTGTTCTTACTCGCAAGGTCTCTGCCTTCCTATCATGCATTAAGTTTAAATATAAGTCTGAGGCCAGTATTGACTAATTTTATTTTCCTTTTCTTGTTTGCGTTTTTTCCAACAGGGCATGGGAAATAGAGAAGCTTTTTGGCAGAGGCGATACATATGCTTGGTTGGGCCTTATCTTTACATACTAGAAAGCCCTGGTTCTAAATCTTATAAGCAATATCTCAGGTGGAGATCCAAATCTTTTTGTTTTGCTTTTGATGACTGATCTGTTGGATTGATGTTTCAAATTGGTGTTTAAGAAACCAAAAGGCATTTCTAATCAAACATGAGAAATTACTAACAGGATAAGCTTGTCACTATGAAGCTGCAGCGGATATGTAAACCAGCTTTATTCTCTTGATGAAACTGCAACTCTTCTTAACTAATGGATATGCCAAGTTCATTTCTTTATATGCTGTTTCATGCTATGTAGATGAAAGTTATCATGTAATTTTAATTTGCATTGCATTGTCAGGAAGTATGCATTCATCACTCTGAATATCATGGCATGGGTCATTTTATGTAATGTTTTATTTATAAATTCAATTAAAATTTTTACATGGCAGGTCATTTTATGTAATGTTTTACACGACCTCTTACCAAACATCGCTTAGTGTATAACCCTTCTTCTTTTGGATTCTTGTAAAGTTGAAATGCAGGTAAACTTAGCTGCAAATATTTGATCACCTAGCTTCTTCAAAATTTCGATCTATCATTAGTAAATGTATACAATGCAAAACGTTTACAGAATAGGAGAGGATCACAGCCCTTAGATGCTGGGACGTTGTTCACCTATAATGTTGGATTACATACTTCATTTTTAATATTAATCACATTAAAAACATTTTTTTAATACTTGTTTTGTAGTTTACGTGAAAAGCAAATATATCTGCTCCCACCGGAATTTGTTGGTGACGTTGAATGTGTATTGGCTGTTTGTGATGCTGCACGCCCCATGCAAAAGGTTATGGTTATACCTCTGTTTTAACTGCACATCTGAGCAGCAATTCCCTTATTGTATTTGAACTATATAGGACATTCTTTTACAGGTTGTGGAAGATGTCAGTGCTCTAATACTACGTTGTGATTCGAATGATTCACGGAGAAATTGGCAAAGCCGTTTGCAGGGGGCCATATATCGTGCTTCTGTAAACCCTTCACTGATCTCGTATAATGATAATTAGTATTTCATCATTGAATTACTCAAAGCTGTGCAAATATATTGTTGTTCTGTTAATCCTTTATTGAGCTAGTTATGAATTTTGTTTTATTTGTTTCATGTCAAAATGTTTAATCTTCAAGAGGAATAATTACTGTTTTTAGATTATATCTCATTCTTGATTGATCACGGATTAAATTGTGGTGAAAATCCTGCAACTTTATTTGCATTCTTTAAGGTTATCAGTTTTTCTACTTCCATCTTTTGCTGTGAATCAAGCTCTCCTCTCGCTTGTATTATGTGGATGTTTTAATTGTTAAGTGATCTAGTCTATTTTATTCCTTAGATTAGTATCCTTTTGATCAACCTAGTTTTTGTCTTAATCAATTAATTTAGGAGGATGCAAAATTGGATTCAATTGCTTTATGGTTGTCAGTTTATCCTTTTCTTTTGGATTTTTCCACTGAGTGGCATTGTTTGTATGTTTTGGATTATTTAATATCTGTAATGGTTGGAATCTGTCTTGCTCTTTGTATTGTTTTTTAAGTGATCAACTTAGTATATGTCCTAATTAGTTGAAAAGGATAAGAAGTGGAACATTATTCACAAATAGTGATCCCTTTAAGAATATCAAAGGGAGTTATTAAGCTATTGTCTTGACATCATTATTTTGATTGCCCTATGTCTAAAAAACTTTTGATGTGCAAAGATATGGGAAGTGATGTTTATTTGTAATGTTTTCTTTTACTAAATCTTGAATGATTTCACGATATGAATCTAGGAGAATAATGTCTTACAAATCACCATAACATTGCAAAGTGAAGACTAGCATAATTGTTGGATTTGTCTATTTGTAATGTCCATGGGGCAAGTCTATGGAAGGTAGGTTTTCCCCATTAGACGCCTAATAGACAATAGCTTTCTTACCATTGAGCAGTACCTAAAACAGCTTAACATCTGCTTCCCATTTTAAAAAAAAGGAATAGCTTTTTTTTTTAATTGATTATGGTTTAAGCTACAAGGTCTACTTTCCACTTTTGTATTGCATGTGTCCTGGCCTCTTTGTTATAAGGGTTTGCAAGTCCATTGAAATTGTCTTAAACTTTTGGTGTTGGCTTCGTGTGAAAAATAGATTCTGATGTTTAACCATCTTAACTTTTGGATGGAAATTGGGATCCTAGATCTTAAGCTATTCAGTATCAGAAGACTGGAATGCAACTTTCTTCCTCTTAACCTGAGGCTTATGTTTTTACCTATATGCCTATGGAAGCATATGATCCGACTTGTACTTTCCAGCAACAAAGGTTGAAAATGATCAAACTAGATCTCCTAAGACTGCAAACAGATGATAATTCAATCTTCACCTCTTCCATTTATGCATGAAGTATAGATGCTTGAAAGTTGTAGTATTAGTTTTGTATAAGTTGCTCTTAGATTGTCATTTCAGCAACTTTTTAGCTATTCTTTTTATCCTTAGAGAACTAAATTTCTTAAATGTGAACATTTTCTGTGAATAAGAGGCGATTTGCTCTATACTATATTAATAAGAGAATGTAGGACATATATATATATACATGAATAGGAGTACAGAATAGGCTAGATAACATATACAAATACAGAAGATAATCCTAGGATAATTTTTATCTCTAAGATACTGTTATCTAATCTGTAGAATTTGATTACAATCAGATTATAATATTATGAGATAATATGTATCTTGACCACACTTCCCTTCAAGTTGGATTATAGATATCAATCATGTCTAACTTGCTGTTACATTCTTCAAACACTTATCTTTGAAGACCAGAAGGCCGTTACTACTCTGAGCTTCTTCGGCAGGGACCTGCACTAATTCAGAGATTGGTGTAGCTTTAGGGACAGGGAGTTTACTACTTGTTTTCTTCTTCCGAGAGTATACCTTAAGTGTCAAGTATAGCTACTTCTGTATTAGGATTTGTCTCTATAGGAGATGACATTAGGAGAGGTTCAGGAACACATGTACAAGGAGGTTCAGGCTGAGATTCATCACCACCAAACTCACTCCAATGCTCCCCCTTAATCGAAGACTTGGGATAGAAGGAGTCTGTCTTAGAAAAAGAGACATCACAACTAACAAACAACCTTTTTGATATAGGATCATAGCATTTATACCCTTTTTGTGTAGCAGAGTAACCCAGAAACAAACATTTTTTGGCTCTTGGATCAAGTTTGTTGTGTGAATAACTGTGAATAAAGACTGTATACTTGAAAACTTTTAGAGGAAGGTTAGTTTCGAGATAAGTAATAGTATGGGTTTCTTGAAATTTCTAAAGAGGTGTTTTGAAAGAAAGAATACGACTAGGCATTCTATTAATAAGGTAGGTTGTAGTAAGAATAGCATCCCCCCAAAAGAATTTTGGAATATTGCTAGTGAACATCAGGGCCCTATCTACTTCAAGAAGGGGTCTATTTTTTCGCTCAGCAATCCCATTTTGTTGACGACTATTGACACAAGTACTTTTGTGGGCAATTCCATGTTTTTGGACGAATGTATGAAGATGTTGATTAAAATATTTAGTACCATTGTCAGTATGAAGGACTTGAATACTTGTTTGGAATTGATTTTTTATCATTTGATAAAAGTTGATGAACACGGTAGAGACTTCAGTTTTATCCTTCACAAGAAACACCCAACACAAACGAGTATGGTCATCAATGAATGTAATGAACCACTTTGAACTGGTTCTATTAGTAACACGAGATGGGCCCCAAAGATCACTATAGATAAGTGAAAAAGGTTTTGTGGGTTTGTATTTAGACCTTGTAAAAGAACTTCTTTGATGCTTAGCAAATTCACAAGCGTCACATTGAACACAAAGATCTTTATTTATTGAAATGTTTGGAAACAATGGTGACATATATTGGAAGTTTGGTTGACCTAACTTCTTATACCATAACAATAGTTCATCAATCTTAGGAACAATCACACTATTACCCAAGCTAAAAGGAGTAGAATGACTTTCTTCCTCTTTAGCACTACCAATCATCTTCTCCGATGACAGGTTTTGTATAACACAATGAGTAGGGAAAAAATGAGCACTATAATTAAGTTCCCTCGTCAATTTACTGACTGAAAGGAGGTTACATTCTAGATTCGGAACATGTAAAATAGAATTTAGTTTCATAGAATCTGTTACTTAGATATCTCCTTTTCCTATAACTGAAGAGGAATCACCATTTGCCACCTTAACCTTTTCGTGCCTAGCACCAGGAAAATATGAATGAAACAGGTTATAATCATCTGTCATATGGTCTGATGCTCCAGAATCAACTATCTATTTCTTCCTACCGCATGAAGATAAAAAAGCTTTTATGATATTACCTCTCATAGTAGCATTAGCAACTGTGCTTGTCTTCTATTGGTTGTTGTCATTTTGGAGATTCTTTAGTATTGCCAATAGTTTCCCTAGTGAAATATTCAGTTCACCACCTTGTTGTTTCTGATCATCTTCAGATTTTTCTGTTCCCCCTTCACTAAATACTTGGTAGCCTCGATTTTTGCCCTTTTTTGGTTTCCAAGCTTTTCATGGATGTCCCAACATGTGTCTTTGGTACGACCACTTTGTGTACAATGATCACACCACTTCTTATGACCCTTCTTATTGGGTTCACCATAGGATATCAGTGCAGATGCTTCATTAGTAGGTACTGGAGATATATTTTGTTCTTCTTTTGGCTCCTGTTTTAGCATGATTTTCCTCCTTGATGGTTCCCTTCTAACTTCAGAAAAACTTCTTTAGCTACTGGCAGAGGAACTCTACTTAGGATTCTTCCACGGACATAATCCAAGTTTTTGTTGAGACCAGCCAAAAATTCAAAGACTCTTTCTTTTTCAATTTTTTGGTTGTACATCACAGCATCTTCCTTGCACCTCCACTCTTCAGCCGACAGAAGGTCAAGTTCCTGCCACAATGCTACCATTTCGACCCAATATTTCGTAACTTCTCTATCACCTTGCTTCATTTGCCACAACTTTGTTTTTATCTCGTAGAATTGTGATGCATCCTCTTCATCAGAGTATGATTGTCGCACCCCTTCCCAAATTTCTCCAGCTGTTGGTAGAAACATAAAGGAGTGTTTGATAGGTGGGTATCATGGCATTGATAAGCCATGAAGAAACCATGGAGTTGTCTATCTCCCACTGTTCTGCAACTTGCGAGTTCTTTGGGTCTGGAACGTTTCCATCTTCGGCAATAAAGCATAGCTTCCCGCGTCCTCCAATGGCAGGTTTCATAGCTTGAGCCCACTCCTGATAGCTCATTCCCTTCAATTTGTCAGAGACGATGACAACTAAAACTCCTTCAAGACCAGAGGTCATCAATGACTGACCTCCAGTCTGGTTTGGGTTTGCCATGGAGGATCCCTCAAGATTGGAAGTCATTTCTTGGCTTGTCGGGGTTGACTCCTCGGTTTCACTATCTCTTTCACGTGGCTCTGATACCATGTGAATAAGAGCTGATTTGCTCTATATTATATTACTAAGAGAATGTAGTACATATATACATGAATAGGAGTACAAAATAGGCTAGATAAGCTATACAGATACAAAAGATAATCCTAGGATAATGTTTATCTCTAAGATACTGTTATCTAATCTATAAAATCTGATTACAATCAGATTATAATATTATAAGATAATATGTATCTTGACCACAGACACTCTGACCCTGAATCACTGATCTTCCAGTCTCAACGCAATAGAGGAAAAACTTAAGCTTAAGTTTGCACAATCTGTATGTTCAGTTAAGAATGAAGTTCAAGGATCATTACAAGCGTATAATGTTAATAAACTGCAAGAAGCACTTTTGCCACTAAGCTATCTATTGTAGTTGTAACTTTAAAGAAGGGCAATCCATATTGGTTCTGAGACTTGCTTCAGGACCCTTATCAATGTCAATTTGAAAGGAATATTCCAATAATCAAACATAATCTTTCATATACTAATTGCTTGAACAAATATGAAACAAAAACTAAAAATGACTTTTGCAAAACTATCCAACAAGATAGAATGGTTCAAAAGCTGCATGTACATCTAAATGCATTACCTAAGATCTTGAGGTCGAAGCAGAGGAACATTTGAACTACGAGTCTTGCAAAGTCTTTTGTCAATATCATGTACATCCCTAAGTGGGGTTGTCAGCATGAGTCCGTGACTTGACCTTGAAGCACGTTTCCAGTGAAGCCTCTGAAATTTTTTAAATTTTCATTCATATTAGGTGGGTAAAGATGATGAAAGAAACCGAAAACAAGCATAAGGAGAATTAATGTTGCTGAAAAATTTACAACACTAAAAAGAGATTCATACATGAAGGGATTCAAACTTACAATCAAATTGGCCAGAGCAATGCCAATTATGTCTCGCTTTGTAGCTATCTCAAGCCCCAAAAGTGAGTTGCTAGTTAAATCTGAAGCCTTTGACTTGGGGTTGTCCACACACGTTCCATTAACAATTGCAAACAAGCTGTGTCCGGAAGTTACCTTGAAGAGCTCCTACGGAGTAATAGCAAATTTGACAGTTAATCGAATTCCAAAATGGACGGAAAACACTATATCACTATATATACATTTACATAGTGATGCAAATTATAATGCCTTACAAGATTATAATCCATAACTTAAATGTGGTTATGCAATGAATACAGATGAAATTGGAAACGTGAAACACCTCAGGGTTTCCCATTTGGGGCCATATCAAAAAATCTTCCCCAACTCGAGATCCCACAATGGTTAGACCAAGTCGTCTACAAACTTCAATGTAAATTATGCTAAGTAAAATTGCTGCAACAAAAAATAACCATAGTATCAGGCATGCACAAGAAAAGCTAAGAGTTGCAAAATGATAAATGTTTGAAGTTTTACCACTGCCACGTCCAGTGCCTAGTACAGTGTGTAAGTATGAGTACTTAGAATCTACAACAACAGATGACCTCTTGAAGCCCCTTAACTCAAAGAGAACAACATTGACAGCATCCAAAACTTCAACCAAATAGCAGCCTATTTCTCTGGATTCAAGTTCTGCTTGCACTTCTTTTGCAATTGTATCCAACTCACCAAGCCACTCATTTATTGTTTTTCCAGCCAAAGGCATCCAGTCCAGAGAATTCCAATCTTGCGCATCCGATGAGACTGAAAGATTTCTCCTCTCACTCAAGAGTGAGCGAGCATCTATCTCTCTGTTTGCGGCAATAAATGCCTCATCTTCTGCTGCAATATACAGCAATGCCTACAACAGCAAATGACAAACACGGTAGGATGATGGATTTCCAGTTGTAGAAAGTTGAGCATTTTAGCTCCAAAACAATGGCGGAGTTATACTATTAAGAAATACATGATGTGGCAACGTACACTTGACAGCATAGTTCTGTCATCACTTGCAAACTGAAGAGGTGTACAAAGTAATGAATCCACAATTAAAAGGGCTTAAAAGTAAATGGAAGATTCTTCTAGGAGAATGAACAGATCAACAAGGAAACATGCTTCCCACTTAAAATCATCTTAGAGCTGGACAGCAGAGAAATAGATGTGTACCTTTGCAAGTGAGATATCTTTGTCCTGGGACTGGAATGAGATTTGATGGGTAAACTTTTCCCTGGAGGACTTGGCAACCTAGCATATGTTTCAGCTTTATAGAATCAGAGGAAGTGCGCAAAGGATATGGCAGTAACAAGCAACCAGTTGCAGAAAAGACTAAAGATAGTACGTGGGTTCAACAAGCGAGATTAATTACGTAAGCAGATTGTACTAACTATGGCCATAAATAATATCAGGGAATGCAAAAAAGTAATAAAGATAAGGTATTCATATATAGTTTAACTGGTGTGTACAAACAGAACCTCCTGATAAATTTTGAGACGGGATGAGTCCCTCGTCATCGGATTGGTAGAAATAGGAGAAGATGAAGCTGAAGCTGAAATCGAAAGACTAGCACTTCCATTCCTAGTCCAGGGGAAAGGGGTCCTCCTCTTCCACCTCCAAATCCCACGTGGACCATGATGATCATGATCATACCTGATGAATGATGATCATCGTGTAGCGTAAAGAAAGGGATTTACAATTGTTTCCTTCCTAGAATCATTTGAAACTTCCCTAGACTTCTACTTCACCTAAAACTATTCTTGAAACTTTTCTCAACTTCAATTTAAGTTCAAGAATAGTTTAGGATGAAACAAAATAAAAATGGAATACACCCACGTATTTGTATATATCTAAAGACCATCAGAATATCCTTAGTATTAGTTAAGAAGTTCGTTTTCAGCAACAAATACAATTAAAATCAAATTTTGATTAATGATATGAAGAAAGTGTGGAAAAAAAAGATAGAATATGATAATCACCTCATTCTGATCTTGAGAGGCTGAAGATCACAGTGAGTTGCCACCATAGTGGCAGCAGACGCAGAACAATAACAAGTCATAATCAACACTTTTGATTATTACAAGTAACGAAAGCAAAGTTCTTCCCTTTCTGAACGTTTCTTGTAGAGAGAAACTGTAAATGCAATTGATTTACACAAACAGAATGTGAAACAACAATAACACAGACCTGGGGAGTAAGAAGAAGTTAATGGCAAAAAGAAGAAGACTTTTTAGAAACCCAATACATTAGAAACAGTAACAGTAACAGTAACAGATATTATAAAAAAGGGTGAGATTTCGTGATCTTTCATGGCAATAAAAGAAGAAGACGAAGTAGTGGCAGAGAGACAAGTGTCTGAGAATCTGCATTTAGTAGAAACACAACAATAAAAATAATAATAAGAAGAAAATGATGATGGCTCAGATGAAATAGTTGCAGTATCAATAGCAGCAGAAGTAGGAGAAGGAGAAGAAGAAGAGCAATAATCAGTAAAGAAGATGATCTTGAACTTTTTCACAAAATCCATTGCAGGCTTTTTAACATGAAAATGTAAATTAGCTATTTTATGGAAAAAAATGTAGAAAGGGAAAAAAAACAAACTTTTGGTTCTTCTACATCATCAAAACCCCAAGAACCAATAATGGAAGATAATTTAGAGAAAAAAGAATTGGAAAAGACCCACACAAAAGAACAAAAGAAAGAGGAAGAACAGAGCAAAGAGGCTGAGCCACCGGAACTGGCTTACAAGGATCAAATGACCCTTTAGGCCCTACCAATTCCACTCATTTATTATGCTGTCCTTTTGAAAAATATAATATAATTTTCTTACATTATTAAAAGTTGTTAAAATATTCTTATCTAAAATCTAAATGGTTATTTTTTAAATTTTTGATATTAAAATCAGTACAATTAAATAAATTTTATAAAAAGCTTAATGATATATATTAAAAAACTCCAAAATTTTATTATCATAAATTGTTTGCAAATATAAATTAAAATTATAAATAAATCCATATACTACAACAACAAAATTCAATAAGATTCCAACTAGAACGTGGAATATAAAAACGTTCGCAACATGGCAAATAAATTTTTTCCAACAGGTAAATTAATACTAATACAAAATATCAATAAAATTGTATAACTAAATATATAAAATTATGAAATACAATACATAATAAAGATTAACAAAGCATGATAAAATACATAAATAAATACACAAATTAGGACAAAAAAAGACAAATACATGAATAGGTTACGCAATTCATTACAATAAAATAAATAAAATAAGTAAGAAACTACTTAGGCTAAACAATTTGAAGAGACGTATTACTTAATCAAAATATTAAGGCTATTTATACAATGAATGACTTGAAGAAAAACAATTTAGAGGGCTTAGGAGTATGATAAAAGATCTCTTTATTTAAGATTCTTTATTCGTATTATAGTGCCCCAAAGTTTTTTAATACGGACCATGTTCTTAGCAAGTTCCAGCAAAGTTAATATCATTTTTTATCACTATATCCTAATTCTTTTTAGGTCATCATTTTTCTCCTTACAATCTTTAAGTACTATTTTTTTTGCATTTTCTCACTAAAACGTTAGGATATCTTTTTTTAACATGTTCATATCACCTCAGTTTCGTCTCTCTTAATTTATTATTAATACTAAACATTTTTAATTTTTCTCTTTAACAACATCTTCTTGACTTTATCTTTTTTCTTAAGTTGCAAATTTAAGGGAGCAGTCTCTTCTCTCCCCTCATAAATAAATATACATATATTTAGGCTAAAAATAAAGAATTTATTAGTTGTGACCTCTATATAGGGGCAAATGTTTATTATGTAGATGCTAAGAAATAGGTAAATGTTGGACGAGACGTGAAGTTATTAAAAAGCGAAGCGATAGCAGTGAAGATGGAGATATAATATCATACCATTGAGTTTAAATAGGAGGAAGACTACTTGAAGGGAAGCAAATTTAAGTACCATCGATCTTGTTGACTTTAATTTTTCTTTAAAGAAGCGCATACAATCTTACTGAAAACCAATCATTGGTAGTTGACTTTTGTTTAATCATCTTAATTTTTTCAATTTTCTTTTAAGGACTCCAAATTAGGACTATTTGCGTTTGGTCCAATGATTTGATCATAACATACCGTGATGAATTTACTTTTAATTTCCAAGGCAATTGGTTTTAATTTTTGGGAATAGGAGTGTAATTTAAGCAATGAGTGTTTATTTTATTAATTGAAAAGCATGATATGTGCAGTTTGCATATTGAATCAAATTGGACAGAGGGTGATGAAAAGTAGGTGGGGGCACATGAGCAGGGAAAGACGAAGTCACAGCCAAAATGACAGAGACTGTTAATGTTATTAAAAAGACAGATAGAGCTGTCAGATCATATAGACGAATTGGAGTGATATGGTATATAAATATTCCAATCCATAAACACGTACAGTACTTTCGTAATGGAAGATGCCACGGATAAGTGGAGGATGACAAGGATTACATGTCTCTTTAAAGATAAAGAAATGCACACCAGCTCCTCTCCTCTGTGTTCACCCGATTTCAGTCGAGCAACTTACTCTTTTTTTGTATCTTGGAATTTTTCAATCGGAACTGGATTATTATTCATCCACATATCTATCGAGAGGGTAACAGATGTGCGGACTGACTCGCTGCTCAGACAAGACATTCCGACATTAGGGTCACTTATTTCGATGTTACACCTATAAGATGTCATAGTCTTCTTTTAGAAGATATATCGGAAATCTGTTTCCCAAGACTCGTTTTGTAGTCGAAGTTCTTTATTTCCCTTTATACCAAAAATAAAATAAAATAAAGAAATGCAACCTGACGTAGCCAACATTTTGCTTTAGCCTCCATTTCTGATTTACTTCCACTTGCAACCATTTAGTATCGAGTAAAGTAAGAAGATACAATACCAATAGTCATGGCTGTCGTGTGGAGAACTGAGCGCATACTTGGGTTATTTAATACATTGGCACAGACCTTTGGATTAGAGAAATCAGGGATGTTATCTGACTTTTACGGTTAAAGGACGTACGATTGGTGTCAGAGCGGACAGCTGCCTGCCAACTACCGAATAAATCTTCGGCTTTGCTATATCCATTTGAACAAAGTAGACCCCCACTTACCTATGGGTCTAACTAGTGTATTGCAGGCCTCAGTCACATGACATTTGGACCTGCAGTTACATTTCCAGTACAAGGTAATCTATAACAATTATTTTTACCATGATTTGACAGATCTAATTTTAAAAGAGCTTTATATTTTTACAGTTAAATTTCGATTAAAATTTTTTAAAAACTCAATTTAGGCCGACATTTGAATTCAAAGTTATAACTATCATATCAGGTTCGGTATTGGATTGAGTTCTGGTACGGTACTATACCGATATCGATCGGTATCGGTACCGATCAGTAGCGGATACCGTTTCGGGTAATTTTTTAAATTTATGAAATAATCCCTAAAATTCTTAAAATTTGTAAAATAGTCTACTGATATATTGTATAGTTGTACTGTATACTTTACTAGTTTACTGTTTACATCAATCATGTTTTCAAAAATCTTAATAATAAATAATAATGACAATTAAT
>JAOTIZ010000203.1:44393685-44414724 GCA_027123425.1 Erythroxylum panamense | reverse complement strand
TTTATACTAAGAATCTGTTAGGAATAACAGATTCGGTTAGCTGACAACCAATCATAAGGTTGTCAGCCCCCTTCCCGTAACTAACATCATATACGTATATATATATATATATTTATTATATATGTAAATTCAGTTCTGAGTTGTCCTGGTTCTACCAGATTCCTAGTTGAATAAGGAAAATACTAAAACGTAGGATTCCTAATTGAATAAGGAAAATACTGAATTATTAGGATTCCTAATTAAACAATGAAAATCTAAAACAGTAGATTCTTCATTAAATAAAGAAAATATGTAAGTTAAAGTTAAACAAAGGAATTAAATTGCATGATCCTTTTAATTGGGTTGCATGTCCACATCACTTTGAGTCTTTTAGTCGTGCTTCTTGTGTCTTTTACTATGCTAAATATGCGTACTAATGTCTAAATGTGTTAAGTATGTAAAAAAGGGATGTGCTTTTTAATATTTAGTTTTGGGAAAAAAGTCGTATGTTGTTATTTGTATAAACAGTATGGTCCAATTAACAACTAAAAAAAGTCATATGTTGTTATTTGTATAAACAGTATGGTCCAATTAACAACTAAAAAAGGTCATATGTTGTATTTCTGATGTATAAACAGTAAGGTCCAATTAATAACTCATTAACACTTCTTTAAGTTGGAGCGTAAATATTAGTTATGTCTAGCTAATTACAAATACCATACTTCATTTTGGCTAAAGCTTTAGTGAGCATATCGACTAATTTATCTCCTATCCTGAAATATTGTGTAGCTTTCAATTGTTATGGCTCTCACACCATGTAAATGCTTGGTACAAAAACTTTATATTATTGATTTAGCTTCTTAGTACCTTTTTATACATGTCTAATCAAATCATAAATAAGTTCCTTACTAATATGGGACTTATGACCCCTACTAACTACTTTGGCATACAATTTGAAAATACTTGTTTGCATTTATTTTGCAAGATTCATGATCATACTTTTATATATTCTACAATTGCATTATTATGATTATGCACTCTATGCATCTTATATTGAAGTAGTTTAGGTATTGTTCAAACATATTATATTATGTAGACAAGGTAAACTTAATGAATGACATATGCCTTAGTAAACCCTTTTGATCTTTTTATTTGTGAATATAAGCCTTAATGTCAAATCACATAAAGACTGTATATATTATTCTCTCATCTCTTTTTCTTTTACTTTGACATACTACTAAAGCTCATCTTTGCAATAATAAATTCTAAATCTCTAATATCTTCAGTGTAGAATAGTATTGTTGTCAAATAAATATTATATTCTCTCTCTATTATAATGGGCTAAAATTAACAAGTCATTCTACTTTCAATTTTTCTCTTCTACATTGTTCAATCCTAACCTTATGTTTTGTTTGGCAACACCTTGATTGCAAAATCTAAGGTATTCTGTGATATGTTTCTATGACTAGCTTTATCAGAGGAGATTTAATAACTCGGAAAGTTGTAGATTGGGTATGGCCACTAATAATTTTTAATACATATGTGAACTTGGATATTAGATGATGCTTGAAAAATTGATACTTGTGGAAAAGGCAGTGTTGTTAATTCATATACCCTATCTTTTGATTTGTGGCGGTGGGGTTGATAGTGATCTTTTGTTATTTTAGTTTATTTCCAAATGTAATCTGAGAGAAATGACTGTCGGAAGGTCCAATCCAAACCCCTTATTTCCTATTGTAGAGTAATATGAGTCATTTCTCTTTTCCCTATATCCATGTTATCCAATTCAGTGCTTTGGTGTTATATAGACTTCCTTGTCGTACTCTGTAACTGGTATCTTTCTTTGCAGGCTATTGGTCCAGAGCTTACCTTTTACAGTACATCAAAAGATGTGGGAGTGTCGCCTATTCTTTCTAATAAACTTCTGCATGCACAGCTGGATGCCTTTTCCAGGTCTCTTCATCTTTGTTTGTGATATTCTGCACTTAATTTCATAGAGCTTGCTGTCCATTATAGATGTTTTATGTGATTATTATGTGTGTTGTTGGAGTATGGAAGTAGCAGTTATTTATGTGATTTTATCGATGAAGAGAAACTATCGAGTCTCAAAGTTTAACCTGTAAGTCCAAAAGTGGTTTAATCGGTATTCTTGCCCATGAGTTCTTACAAAGTGAATATTCACTACTGATCCACCTCCAAGTTATAAAGGCTTTACTGCTTGATGCAAAAGAGTTTAGAGTTTACAAAAGAAATAAAAGAAGGAAAATCACTTAACCACAAGTTTTAAGTTATGTGGCAATAAGGGTTGAAGTTTAATTTACCTTAGGTTTTTGTTATTGGGTAGGAAGTAACAATAAGTTAGATATATTGTCCTGGTTTTTTATGACTTAAAACTTATTTAAAAATAAAGAATTAAGATTCAATGTTATTTTGGATTGCTTAGTTGGAAATCCCTTTACTACTAGAATAATGGTTCCAAGATTTTTCTATATTTATTTGTTCTTAGCTCTTCAATAATAAAAACCTGATTTTTTTTTTAATAAACTTGAGTTCTCAGTTAGAAACTGTGATGTTTTCTTCTAAGAGTGGTTCTTTGATTCTAGAAGCGATTCTTAGTTCCTTATCCTCTCTTACTTGTTTACCTTACTAAAATTTCAACACTTATAGCTTGAATTTCCACCAATCAAAACCCTGAACTTCTAGCGTAAATATCTAGCTATTAGATGCTAAAATTCCAGCTATTTCAAACCTGAAATTCCAACTTCCTAAGCTGAAATCCCAAATCTAAAACTCATATTCCAGCAGCCAGATTTTATAAGTTTTATAGGTTCTAGGTACTAGTTTGATGTATCTTTAACTTTCCCACATCAATCTGGTATAAGAGCTTTGGTTCATAATGATAATATGTAGCAAAAGGGCGTATAGAATACTACTTAGCGACCAAGAGTGAGATAAGATACTTACTGAAAATTTTTAATAAGTTGGATTTTGGAAACCCTCAACACAAGGTGTTCCAAGAAATGGTCTAAAAATTAACATGAAACAACAAACTGTACTTGATAGTAAGGGTGGAGAAAGTGAAATACAAGAACAACGAGTGGGGTTATCCTAATCAATGCCAACTGAGAGATTCAAGACAAATAAACCGACCAATAACACCTGGAGAGCATATGTGAGACTTCATAGGCCATGATAGAGCTGAAACACATAAAATACTTGATGATATTACTAAAAAAATTTGTGTTGAAGTACTTGATTTTGTGGAAAAGATGGATCTGCACCTATTTCATGGATTGGATAACAACAATGGAAGATTTCTTTGGTACAACATGTCAAATTGAAAAGTCCAATTTGCAAAGATGAAGCTAGTTGGACATTCTAAAATCTGGTGGACATCGATAGAGGATAGACCTCAAAAAATAGGCCAACTACCAATTGTTGCTGGGAAGAGATTAAGCTGAATTTATTGAAAAAATGCTAACGATTTCATTACCAAGATGATCTCCAAGATCAACTCACAACACTTAGACAAGGAATGGAATTTGAACAACAATTTATCTCATTACAAAAACGACTTAAATGTAGAAATCCATAAGGAGCTAACAATGAAAAGGATTTACAGCCTCAAAGATGCATTTCAATTAGCTTTGTTCATTTTCTCTGATTGCGATGTGAACTTTATTAGTTAGTTTTGGGAACTCCAAGAAAACATTGAACATTAAGTTTAAAATTTCAAGTTATTTCCAATCCCAAACTGAAGGGTAAAGGGAGCTGATGAATGGAAGCTTCGGGGACTTCTGAAGATGCTTGGTTGGGGACAATGTGAATAATTTTAATTCTTTCTATAGCTGAATTTGTATACAATGGTTCTATAAATAGGTTAATCGGTAAGAGACTTTTTGATATAGTTTCGGGAATTCAATAAGGGAAACCTATTGGTTCCCTGTAATACAAACACCAAGATTTAGTGTTAAAGTTGAAGGTTTTGCATAGCGCATGAGGGATATCTTTGACGAGTTATGATCAAATATAATAACTGGCAACTTGACTTGTAAAGAAGAACATGTTGATCAACATTGTTGATTGGTGGAATTCAATGAAGGGGGGTTTTGTAAGAATTTGTCCAGATTGTTTCCCAAAGGGAAAATATAAGAAGTTTCATTCAAGAAGTGTTGGACCTTATTAGACCCTTTTTGGAATTACCAAGTGATATGTGAATTAGTCCTACCTTTAATGTGGCATACTTAACTCTGTATCACGAACATTATGGTATTACATCAGTTGTTAGATTCTAGGCATTCCACTTTGGCACAAAATAGAATAGGAAAAATAATTTGTCTTCTTACAATTGATTCTTAGTTACGTGGTTATATACATCTTATTATAAGAGAAAAATAGGAAACATTTACTAGGACTGGAATTAAACTTCTAAGGTCTCACAATCCCTAAAACAAGAAACAATCTCCTAGGATGTTAGAATATTGGGGATATCAAGAAATTTATTTCTAAAACTTTTATTCCCCCTCAAGTTGAGGAATAGGTGTCTTCTATTTCTAACTTGGAAATAATATCATGAAAACTTGAATTGTTTAGCCCTTTCATTAGATTCATAGGACCTTCCTACTTAACTTTCAAGTCATATAGAACAATTTTCAGTTACAACAACTTGCATAGGCCTTGAGCAATTGCTTTAAAATTTTATTATGTTGATGATCTAGCCATAGCATGTTGTTTCTTGCTTATCCGAGTCACAAAATTCCCT
This sequence comes from Erythroxylum panamense, assembly GCA_027123425.1. NCBI lineage: Eukaryota > Viridiplantae > Streptophyta > Magnoliopsida > Malpighiales > Erythroxylaceae > Erythroxylum > Erythroxylum panamense. The sequence continues at coordinate 44,409,983 of JAOTIZ010000203.1, read as the reverse complement.
CAAGGAAAGTATAGTAACTTGTGATTGATCTTCAGTTCACCATAGATCTTGTATACTTTGCATTAGTATAGGCTTTTAAGGCGAGATGATCATTCCTCCTAAACCTAATTCCTTTCCTTGGATTGACTTTTTAAGTAATGCACACGCTATACACATCATGTAGATGTCGCTCTATTGGATCATGCATGAATTGGCTAACTATATTCACTGAGTATGCTATGTTGGGTCAAGTAGAGACTAATTTGCAACCAATCTTTCCTGCCTCCATTAAGAGATACAATCATATACTATTATAATATGAGATCCTTTTTGTGGAATATGTCGGATCGATACTAAAGAAGTAGTTCAATTTCCCCAAGCTCCTTTATCTCAAATTCTTGATGGGTCATTGCTTCAATTCTCCTTTTTCTTTTTCATTATTTCTAATTGTGAAATGCCAAGTGTAGAATGTTTCGATTGTGTTTTATATAGTGAATGGAGGTACATATATATACTGACAATTCAATACCTAATTAGGCAAGAAACTAAATGGTATCCCTGTAATCATGCCTATAATCTATATAGTCTACAACTATAGATACATATCATTAACATACACTAGAATTACAATCACTGCTCTTGTGGCTGTGTGCTTGATGAAGAAAGTGTGATCACCTCGACGCTGTTTATACCCCAACCCTTTCATAACTTTAGCTAATCTATCAAATCATGCTTTGAGAGATTGTTGCAATCTATATAGAGCCTTTCTCAACCTTCAAACTTTATTACCCGTGTCCTCTTCAAAGCCTGGTGGGATATTAATGTAAATATCATCATTTACATCATATGCAAAAGTTGCAAGTCGAATTGAGCTGCTAAGGATAACAAATCCTTATAGTACTAATGTTTGTCATTGGAGCAAATGTCTCTTGGTAACCGACCCCATATGTACTCTTTAGCAACTAACCATGTTTTATATCTCTCTAGTGATCCATCAACTTTATATTTCAGTGTGAAGATCCATTTACAGTCATATTAGGTTTCCTTATTAGATAGGAAGTGATAATAAGTTAGATATATTGTCTTAGTTATGCTTAAACTGATTTAAGAATAAATCATTCTTATTAGAAAGGATTCAGTTCTATTTTTGATAGTTTAGTTGGGAATATGCTCAGTCTTATCGTAAAAAAACTTGAAATTTCTCTATATTTTGAGTTTTCAATTAGAAGTATGGTGTTTTTTTTTCCCTAAGAGTGATTCTTAGATTTTTGGAGTGGTTCCCTTGTTCTCTACCCTCACCAAAATTCCAGCACTTAAAACCTGAATATCCAGCAACCGAAGAAGCCTCATATCGAGCAACCAGACCCTAAAATCAAGCTATATCAAACTAGAAATTTCCAACGACCTAAGTTGAAATGTCAAACCTAAAATTCAAATTCCAACAGCGAGATTTTATAAGTTTCATAGGTTCTGGCTACTAGTTGTTAATAGGGTCCAAGAATGATCATATAATCTTTTGGCAGGTGCAATATCATGAGTATCGTCATTTGTTGTTGCATATTTCAAACTTCTATTTCATTTTGTTTGTGATTCATAAATTCATATTTTCATTGCTGTTTCTCCTCAGTTGACAAAGTGCAAAGCGATTGTCACCCATAGTAATTGTCGATGAAGGCTGTAGTCCCATCTCCTTTTTACATTGCTTCAATAACTTCTTACACATTGTATGCTGAATATTTGACCCAAAAAGCTGTTGTACTGATTATTAGGAATTGGAAATTCTTTGAGGATTGCTTGTTTGAGCCATATGTTTAGTTGTTTGCAAATTTATATATCCATCAATTCCATGGGCATGACAAGATGGAGTCTTGTGGAAGGAAGTTTGACTTTGATTTTTCAAAATTTTACCACATAAAATGGTTAGTTTTGGAGAAGCTTGGGATAGAAAAATGATGAAGATGCATGTGTATTTTGTCACTTTCAGGCTTGTCTTGAAAGGTGATACAATGGAAATGACTGCAAATGCACTTGGTCTGATGATGGAGAGTAATGGAATCAGGATTTTGGAGCCTTTTGATACATCTGTGAAGTATTCAAATGCTTCCGGGAAGACCAACATACATTTATCTGTTTCAGACATATACGTTAATTTCACATTCAGCATCTTGAGATTGTTTATAGCAGTTGAGGAAGATATATTGGCATTTTTGAGGATGACATCTAAGAAGATGACAATTACTTGTTCTCAATTTGACAAAGTTGGCACAATCAAAAGTACATTATAAAGTCAATTCTTTTCCAAATTTTATATCAAAAATTCAAAATACAGAAATAGTAAGCCATTAATATATTCCATTTCTGGCATTTTGCAGATATGTACAATGACCAAGTATACGCCTTTTGGAGACCTCGTGCACCTCCTGGTTTTGCAGTACTTGGTGACTGTTTGACCCCATTGTCAGTAAAAACTCTACTGTGTTTTTGTTAATAAGATATACTACTTGTAGTTACTTCCCTTGACTGTTGCATCAATGCTGCAGGGACAAGCCTCCCACACGAGGAGTTCTTGCTGTAAATAGCAATCTCGCTGGAGTTAGAAGACCCAAATCTTTTAAGCTAATCTGGCCACCTTCGTTTTCTGAGAAAAGTTCTGATAATGAGGCAGAAAGCTATTGTTCTGTTTGGTTCCCTGAGCCACCTGGAGGATATGTTGCATTGGGCTGTGTGGTGTCCCCGGGCAATACACAACCATCTCCATCTTCTACCTTCTGCATTTTGGCTTCTTTAGTTTCCCCATCTGCCTTGAGGGATTGTATTACCATTGCCTCTAACGATCTGTATGTGGAGATTCCTAACTATCATTTACTTTTTCCATAAACATATTACACATTATGCACTCAATAACAAATAGAAATATGCCTGAATTCATGTGGATGTATGAATACATCTCAGTTCATATGTAGAGTCTGTTGGCAATTTATTGAACTCATTTTTCAAAGGCATTTTATTTGAAATTCATGTCTTTCCTAGTCATTTACAGGCCTAAAAGTGGAACTATTTTGGGATATTTACTGGTTACAACAATCTTATTATCCTTGGGAATCAACTTCCTAGAAATTTACGCAGTAAATTGTAGAATGATTGAATGATAGTGGATCTTACTTTTGGAACCATTTTTCTTACTTTCTGCCCTTAACAGTTGAGTGTTGCTTATCAATTTCTTGCCCTTTGTCCTTATTTAGCTGTGCTGAATTCACATTTTCTAATTTCCAGTTATGTGTTTGGCTGTCTTAGCTTTCAAACAGTTGGTCTTGTTTCATTTAGTCATCTCATGTACATATCTGCCCTTACTTTTTGGTGGAATGATGTAAACCTAAAAAATTCCATATGACAATTTTCTCATCTTGTTATACTTCAGACACTCTTCGGTGGTGGGCTTTTGGCGTGTGGACAATTCTGTTGGTACCTTTTTGCCATCTGATCATCTGACTCTAAGCTTAACAGCTAAAGCGTATGAATTGCGCCATGTCAAATTTAGGTTCCAGGAATCTCCTCCAGCACCATCCAGAGATATTGATGTAGGTTCTCCTTCTAGTCATGTTGATGCGGTGCAATCAGAAAGATCTACAGCTATAAGCTCTGGTCGACGTTTTGAGGCTGTTGCTAGCTTTCAGTTGATCTGGTGGAACCGGGCTTCAAATTCAAGGAAGAAAATATCGATATGGCGTCCAGTAGTCCCTCAAGGAATGGTGTTTTTAGGTGATATTGCTGTTAGAGGGTATGTGGTGCTTAACCATTGTAGTTATATCCTTATCTCGAAGGCAAAGAAAACTAACCTTTGCAAACATTTTAAAATATAGGTATGAACCTCCAAATACTTGTGTTGTCCTTCATGATACTCGTGATGAGGAACTCTTCAGACCTCCTCTAGATTACCAACTTGTTGGACAAATTAAGAGACAAAGGGGAATGGAGAGTATCTCCTTCTGGATGCCTCAAGCCCCTCCTGGCTTTGTTTCATTGGGTTGTGTGGCATGCAAGGGTTCACCAAAGCAATATGATTTCAGTAGGTTAAGATGCATGCGCAATGATATGGTAGTTGGGGATCAGTTCTTGGAGGAAAGTGTATGGGACACAACTGATGCCAAGTTTACTTCAGAATCATTTAGCATTTGGACAGTTGGAAATGAGTTAGGGACTTTTATTGTTCGGAGTGGTTGCAAAAGACCTCCAAGAAGGTTTGCATTAAAGTTGGCAGATCCTAATGTGCCCAGTGGTGCTGATGATACTGTTGTTGATGCAGAAATCAGAACATTTTCTGCAGCTGTGTTTGATGACTATGGTGGTTTGGTGAGGACCTCTGTTCCTTGTAGGTTCCTTTTACTGTGATTTGAATGAAATCATTCCACATTCATTCTAATTGCTCATCATGCTTGTGAACTTCAATTACTTGGAAGTATTTGATAGTGTATCAAGCTTTTATGCCTTCAATATTACCCTTGGTTGAGTTCTAAAGGGAGCACAGTTATATTTTGCAATAATTTAGCGACCCATATTGCATGTTGATATTTTGACGCATGTTACTTTTAGGTAATGGGACACCTGTGATTCTATGGTCTTGCTTGACACTATCAGAAATTAGAATTTGCTGCTTTTCATACATAACATAATTCTTTTTGGGTTTGATATCATGGAGGCAGTTTGTGGTTTAATTGAATTGCCCTGGGCTTTAAATTTATCTCCAAATGTTCCCCGTAGTTTGATTATTCTCAATATATAAATTTCTCAAAAATCATCAACTATAATATTAAAGCTCAAAGTTAATTCTAGCTATTGAGAAATTCTGTTGATGGAATGTTGGGGAAAAGGACCAATTGATTGTTTTTGGAATTAATTTCTAATAATGGGATCATTTTGAAAAGCAATCTTTTTGCATAATGTAGAGAGTCCTTAGTGGGGCTTTGGCTTTCAACTGTTTGCTAACTCCTTGCTTCTTAATACAAGTGTGTCAGACTATATCAATTATCTAATAATGATAATTTAAAAACTTTTAATGTTTCTTAAAAATCATACTTGTTTAGGATTTTATGTTCTTCTCATCTTCTACAGTTTTTTAGAATACAAGGAAAGGGACCAAAATGATTAATTAGTTGTTCTTGTCCCTGAAGCATATTAACTGGATGAGTGCAAATCTATTTTGTGAGTTGTTTGAATTGAGGTAAGCACTTTCTTTTTTCAGTCCGAGATCTCAGTTATATCCATCAAGGTTGAAACCTTCGCAACACATAGGTGCAATCAAATATTTTGATAGACTTCTATTACAAATTTTGAGTATATATTTTCAAATGGACATTTTAATTTGGCACTGATAAGATAATATATGTAAACGAATTTCCAATCATTACTGCAGATGACAACTTGGAACTATAGCAACTTTATTGTCAGTATCAATCAACACAGAATCTCAAAGAATGAGTACTTGTTGGAGTATGTATAAGAGAGCTTCACCATTAAATGAAAGATTTAACATGTTGAGAATTTATTTAAACAAGTAGTAATGCTATCATTAGCTGGTTGTTTCTTGTACACTTGGAGATGGATTTCTGAATTCAGGGATAAGTGTGATGTCATTTTGTTTGTTGTCACTAAGTTTTACTCCTGTATTTCACAGATGGTTCCATTATTCAATCTATCACTAGCTGGATTAGGGTTCAGTTTGCACGGAAGAGCTGACTACTTGAATTCGACGGTCAGCTTCTCTCTGGCTGCGAGATCATATAACGACAAGTATGACACATGGGAACCTCTCATTGAGCCGGTTGACGGATTCCTAAGGTGACGTCTTTTTATGTCATGTTATCATTCTATAAATGTTTACAGAAGGAAAAGTAAAGGAGAAAGAAAGGGAATGTACATGATATAGTTTTTTGTTGTTTGGTAGTACACCTGTATTCTTTGGCACAGACCTCAAGATTTACATGTTTATTAGACTTTTTGTTCTCACGTAGTACATGAGGTCCCAAATGCAGAACATATATTTGATAATGATGCTATTTTCAATGTGTGCCATCATGAATTTGATTGCAAACTACACCATCATGAAAAATGCCAAAGAATTTGTTGGATTCATGTATTCTTACATAAATTTTACTCTTAGTGCTCTGTATACACTTTGCAGGTACCAATATGATCTCAATGCCCCTGGAGCAGCTTCTCAGTTGCGCTTAACCTCAACAAGGGATCTTAATATCAATGTTTCAGTGTCTAATACTAATATGGTTCTTCAATCTTATGCAAGCTGGAATAATCTAAGCCACACACAGGACTATGGAAAAAATAGAGTAATTTCTTGGCCTTCTGATTATTTCTGTCCCTCCATGAGCTTTTTTTTTTGGTTGGGAATTAACTTTCTCATTTCATGTTTAGCTGTCATGAGCGATGTTGGATTTATTCTTATATCTGCTAAAGTTTGTGCTTATTTAACAGGAAGAATTTTCTCTTACTCGTGGTCCTAAGTCAATCATTGATGTTCATCATAAGAAACATTATTACATAGTTCCACAGAACAAACTTGGTTGGGACATTTTTATTCAAACAACTGAAAGCAGGGGCCTTGCACATGTGATAAAGATGCCAGCTGGGGATGCGAAACTGGTGAAGGTTCCTGTATCAAAAAATATGTTGGACTCTCACATAAAAGGAGAGCTTTGCACAAAAGTTAGAACATTGGGGACAGTTGTTGTGGTGGATGCACAGGTATATTTCATAGCACATAGGTGTCTTTGGGCCTTAAGGCACTTGCGCTTCTGATGGAGTATAGAGCATCTAGCTAGAGCTGTATGATTCGAAATAAGTTATATGCTTTCTTTTTTCTAATTGGTGATTTCTATGCCACACTTGAATTTGATCATGGATATTAAAAGCAGGCAATGAAAAATTCAGTCATTTGACAACGTACATTTTGAGACAATACTTCTAATGTTTCTTTCGAATATGATTTTGCATTTGATTCCTACAAGTTTTTGCTGATGATATATACTTATTTAACTATCTAATTTTATCATTACTGGCCTCCTTTTCAAGATGGCTATAGGACTCTTTGTTCGAATGTCCACCTTGTCAGATTATGGGTTTATGCATCAATCACTTATCTTATTTACCTTTTATGTAGCTCCCTACTGTTGGCGGGTTGACTTCTAATCTTTACACTGTGGCAATACGTCTTACCGCTGACCAAGGTGTTGGTGGTAATCCTCTGCCTCATCAACAAAGTGCACGTACCAGTGGAGCCATCTCTAATTCCTCTTCTTCTGAGTTTCGTTTGGTCAATTGGAATGAGACATTTTTCTTCAAAGTCGATTCCCAGGTAGGTGAAAACTTGCCATATCATTTTAAGTATTTGATAACTCTTCTGCCTTACCTTTTTCTCTCTTCCTATTTGGGAAAATACATACTCTTATCATTTTATATGAATGTTTATTCATAATGCACCTTACTACCTTTATCACCTAATTCATACTTTCATTCTTCTCTTGATATTTATGAAGTCTACCCAGTGTTCGTTGTTTTCATAGTGTCATCATATTATATTCTTTGTTGAATATTCTAACTTTCAAAAACTGTGCAGATCAACTACTTGTTGGAATTAGTTGTGACTGACATGGGGAAAGGTATGCATGCTTTTTATCTGTTTCTGATATTACTGATTACACATACGTGACTTAATGTTTTTGTTTGCAGGTGACCCAATTGGATTCTTTTCAGCTCCTTTAACTGAGATAGCTCAAAATCTTGATTCGTGTGATTATCAAAATCACTTGAAATGGATAGACTTATCCCCAGCAGTATCTGAGGTGAATAATATAGTGTTTGATTCTTCCATTCACCTATTCCTTGTATCTGTATTAAGGTTTCATAAGAAGCTCTTTTTGAGTTGCTGAAAACTTAACCTGGTACCCAAAGACGTGTGATTCTAATGTTATTCATTTTCATGCAGATAACTGTCCATGGAGATAAGCACGAGAAGCCATCTTTGAGATTGAGATGCTTAGTAATCTTGTCATCTAGGTCTGAAGATGAAGGCAGAAATGAATTCCATAGGGGAACAAAAAAGTCAGGATTTATCCAAATTAGCCCTTCTGTTACAGGGCCTTGGACCACTGTGAAACTAAACTATTCTGCATCTGCTGCTTGTTGGCGGCTAGGGAATGACGTTGTAGCTAGTGAAGTGAGTGTGAAGGATGGCAACAGGTATGTAAATATAAGGTCTCTGGTCTCTGTCCAGAATCATACAGGTTTTGTCCTTGATTTGTGCCTTGTATCCAAAGCATCTAATTTAGACATCAAGTCACTCGATTATGCAAATCAACCTGAAGCTTTACAGATCACCGGTGGTAAGCTTCATATGGATGAGTTCTTCGAAACAGAAACATACAATCCCACTGCTGGTTGGGTTGGCTATTCAAGTTATCCAGGAAGAGTGTACAATCAGGTAACCAATACAAATTTTTCTTCTACCATGGGCTGGCCACCAGCAGGATCTATCTTCTCTGCAGCTATGTGGACTATGACTGGATATCAGTGCATTTATTTCATTTTGAAATGGGTCAAGGCATTAAATGAGATAAATTGCTAAGTTTCTCATACTAAAAGCCTATAGTTGTAATGTGACGATGATATGAAGAGAGCCTTTCTTCTTTTAATTGCTGGATGACATACATCTTAGAGTTGCAGGGATACTGGCTGATTCTTTGGCACCATGTCTGTTAGTCTCAGATAGTGCAGTTTTATAGAAGGTGTTTTCACAATCACTTAGAATCATTAGAAACAAATCCTTGTATCATTTGTGCTCTTTTGTGCTATGATGCCACCTTAAACATCTTGTTTCTATTTGTCTAAAATGAGTAGTGGCTTGTTGAATATATTAGAGATAATTGATTTATTACTATTAATTGTTATCCAATAGAAATATTTGTGCATTATATAACGGAATGGTTTAGGTACACCTTAGTGCCCTCATGGTCTTTTAGGTCCTATTATCGTTTGAAGATTTTAATTAAATATTGTAGAATCCATTAACTCTAGAAGTGTTGAAACCTTTTAGTGTACCTTATTTTTCAACGTTCTGGTTGATGGAAAATATAGTTTCTTATACCTTCTAATAATTCAGGATATCTATGAAGCCGAGCTACCATCAGGTTGGGAATGGGTTGATGATTGGCATGTGGATACACCATCTGTGAGTACTGCTGATGGTTGGGTTTACTCCCCTGATGTGGAAAGCCTAAAATGGCCTCAGTCCTATGATCCTTTGAAGTTTGTGAACTATGCTAGGCAAAGGAGATGGATCAGGAGTAGGAAGCAGCATGCAGGCAATGCAGAGCAGGAGATCTCTCTTGGAAAACTCAAACCTGGAGACACTGTACCTCTTCCTCTGTCTTGCTTGGCACAGTCTGAGATGTATGTTTTGAAATTGCGGCCTTTTGATATTAATTCTCCCGAAGAGTATTCTTGGAGTACCATTGTTGATAGGCCTGGTCAAACGGAAGGACAAGGCTTGTCGGGTATTTGTGTGTCATCTCTCACAGAGTCTGAGGAACTTTTATACTGCACTCAGATAACTGGTTCCTCTTCAAATGGTTGTCCTAAATTTTGGTTTTGTATAAGCATACAAGCCTCAGAGATTGCAAAAGACATCCATTTGAACCCAATACAGGACTGGCATCTAGTGGTTAAATCCCCAGTGTCTATTAGTAATTATCTTCCCCTTACAGCTGAGTACTCTATTCTTGAAATGCAAGAAAGTGGCCATTTTGTTGCATGTCATAGGGGTATATTTAATCCAGGGGAATCTATGGAGATCCATAATGCTGATATAAGAAAACCTTTATTTTTATCACTGCTTCCACAAAAAGGATGGTTGCCAATACATGTAAGGTTTGAAGGTTAACAATCGTATATATTCATTCTCAGTAATTACGTGCTTTCCTTTTCAAATGTTGTTCCTTCTCTTGTGCAGGAAGCGGTTCTCATATCTCAACCTTTCGGAATTCCGTCTAAAACAATGAGCTTAAGAAGTTCAATCTCCGGAAGGTTATAGCAAACTTTTTGTTGTTTATTACATTTGTCTTTGCATAGAAATATATATTTTGATTTGCCTGCAGTTTTCTAAAATTGATGAAATGCACAGGATTGCTCTGGCATAGAAATATATGTTTTGGTTTGCCTAAAGTGTCCTAAAATTAATGAAAATTTCAGGATTGTTCAGCTGATTATTGAGCAAAACTGTGATAAGGATCAACCACATTTAGCAAAGATCATTAGAGTCTATGCTCCATTTTGGTTTTCAATTGCCAAATGTCCGCCACTTACATTTAAGCTTGTAAATTTGGTCGGGAACAAGTCATCACAGAAGATTGCTCTTCCATTTCGGTCCAGAAAGAGCAGTGAGGTAACTTTTGGCGAAATAACTGAAGAGGAAATATATGAAGGTCATACAATTGCTTCTGCTCTGAACTTTAACTTGCTGGGACTTGCTGTATCAATCAATCATTCTGGCATGGAACAGCGCTTTGGGCCCATTAAAGATCTTTCACCATTGGGTGGCATGGTAACTATCACTGCAATGTAGTAATCAAATCAACAATTTTAACAAACATTCTCCTATGAATACTTTTTCTCTTTTGGTTGTAAGGATGGATCACTGGATCTCTATGCCTATGATGGTGATGATAACTGCTTGCGGCTTTTTGTGTCTACAAAGCCATGCCCGTACCAGTCTGTTCCCACAAAGGTACTTTGGCTATTCACTGGATTTACTAGCCTTCTACTTCTTGATATTCTCAACACATTATTGTTTTGTAGGTAATATGTATCCGACCATTCATGACCTTTACAAACAGAATTGGTCAAAACTTGTATATAAAGTTCAACAGTGAAGATCAACCAAAACTCCTCCATGTATCAGATTCAAGAATTTCCTTTGTGTATCGACAAATGGGCAGCACTGATAAACTCCAGGTCTGTTGTCTGTGAGAATTTCAGAAATTCCTGATTATTTTGTTTCTCATCATATTAATCTTGAATTTTAGTGCTATGCACTATGTCAATTCTGATTGGTGAATAAAAATATATTTCAATACTATTTGTTTTTTTTATTTTTCCTTAGTTTTGCCAGTATCTATAGTAAATTATTTTGGCTATGGAAGTGATTTTGAAGAGATTTATGTTATCATATCTCAAAGGAATGAAGCATGTTTATATCAATATTAGATTCTTTTTATGTTCTTACCCCATCACTACATGTACTTGAACATTTAGGATGAGAAATATGAATCATCTCTCTAGTACCTTCTGGGAGCAAGATGCATTTGTGATTCCTCTTTCAATTCACATGTTTACTTTGCAAGTTGATGTCATGAAGACTAATTTTCTTATAGCAGCGAGTCATTGTAAATTTTTTGAAATGCATTGCAAGATATATGTCATTCTCCAGGAGTAAAAAACTCGTGAGTGTTTGCTCACACCTAAAGGTTTCGATAAAATGAACAATTTTTCATAAAACTATAATGTCATTTTTACCCTTTTTGCTAATAACACGTGCTAGTTTTATAGGTACGCTTAGAAGACACAGATTGGTCATATCCTGTTTCGATTACAAAAGAAGACACAATATTTCTAGTTTTGAGACAAAATGGGAAACAGAAACTTTTGAGAACAGAAATACGGGGCTTTGAAGAAGGATCACGTTTTATTGTTGTATTTCGCTTGGGGCCACTTGATGGTCCTATCAGGTATCATACCGCATAATACTTGACTCAAAAAAGTTGTATACTTTGCTGTTGTAGGTTTTAATCGCTAGACCTTATTCTGACAGGATTGAGAACAGGACAACTGACAAGACAATAAGCATTCGCCAGTCAGGATTTGGTGAAGAAGCTTGGATTAAGTTGGACCCTCTTTCAACAACAAACTTTTCTTGGGAAGATCCATATGGACATAAAGTTATTGATGCCAAGACTGAAAGTAATAGTAGAGTTGGTTTTTGGAAGCTTGATTTGGAAAAGATAGGGAGATCTTTTTCAGAAGAAGATGAAGTAGGATTGCAGTTCCATGTTATGGATTTGAGAGATATCAAGGTTGCAAGGTTCATGAATTACTGGAGTCCAACATCAAATGAAGAAACTAAATATCTTATTCCTGCCCAAAATTTGCAAAATTCTCAGATATCGAGGGAAATGAAGAGTAACACCACATCTATGGAGCTTATAGTTGATTTGGCTGTAGTTGGGATATCTGTAGTGGATCATAGGCCGAAAGAACTGTCCTACCTATACTTCGAGAGAGTTTTTCTATCGTACTCAACTGGTTATGATGGTGGGACAACTAGCAGGTTTTCTTTGTGATTCCCAAAGAGATTCTTTTCTTAATAATACATTGTTGCTGTCATTAACGGATAGAGTGAGAAAAATATTTCTCTTATAATGACACAGGATTCTGGTAAACAAAAGCTTTTAGCTATTAGTTGAAAGTATTATAGGATATTGCATAATGGAGAGGAAATGAGTGATTGTTTAGATTTAATGCGTGTTTTTGTGTCAGGCTAAAGATCATTCTGGGCCACCTTCAGCTCGACAATCAACTTCCTTTAACATTGATGCCCGTGCTTTTGACACCTGATCAAATCAAAGACATGAATCATCCAGTATTTAAGATGACAATTACAATGCGCAATGAGAACACTGATGGCATTCAGGTGTACCCATATATATACATACGGGTACTGCTTCTAAATCTTTTGTGTTGTTTGAAGATTGTGTTAAAATGTGTTGAAGGGAGCATAAAGCACTTAAAGTCTAATGAATATTTTAATACACTGATAGGTAACTGACAAGGTTTGGAGGCTTAATATTCATGAACCAATCGTCTGGGCGGTAGTAGACTTCTATAATAATCTCCAGCTAGCTCGTCTCTCACAAAGCTCCAGTGTCACACAAGTGGACCCAGAGATACATATCGAGTAAGAATTAATCTTTCACAACATGTGGGATTACTGATATCTGCTTTATGCTTGCACCTTACAAAACTTGAATTTAATCTAGTTTATGCTTGTATTTGTGTTTATAATCTTTTTCCTTTTAATATATGTTTTGAGGAGGGAGTGAGTAGTATAGAGAGAACTAACTGAAAAAGTGGAGTCATTTTGTTACTGGGGCTTCTTCCTTTATCTCATGCATGGAATGTGCTAAATTTTTTTTCTTTTTTTCGGATAAAGGTTCTATGGTGAACTTGAATAAGATTAGCTGTATTCCTTAATATGATTGTCAAATGATTTGATGTCATGTTGAGTTTCGGTACAATCATACTTGCTTTACTTATTTTTCCTTTGGAAACTAGTTATTTGTATACACCTTTTCCAAGTATGTTAATTTGCATTTGGAACAATGAGTAATTTGATTAAGGAGAAATAAGTTTATTGATATCAAGTAAACCAAAGCTTTGTCTTTGGTTAGGTACACTAATGTGCATTGGTTTTTCTGATCTTTGTAGGTTAATAGATGTTTCAGAAATAAGATTAAAATTGTCTTTGGAGACGGCACCTGCCCAAAGACCACATGAGGTTCTTGGCTTATGGAGCCCAGTATTGTCTGCTGTTGGAAATGCTCTCAAACTTCAGGTCAGATAACCTCCTTTAAATGTAATAATAGGTTAATCACGTCCCTTTTTGTGGCATTGAGAATAAAAGGAAAAGGGTACCATGTCTTGATAAAATACAAGAATTTGCTGGAGCTGGCCCTTGATTTCTGGAGTTGTCAAGTAAATTTATGTTGTTGCAACTTCGTGACTGGTTGATTTTCTTGAGAAGTTGTCCTAATTCCAGAATGACATATATGGAATCCTTAAGCATTTGAGGATTTATTGTGAATTGAATTATTAATGAGGCACAAAGAATATCTTAGCTTTGCCTTTATCATATTCACGAGACTACCGGTCAGCTTCCTATTCATGCTTGTAAATGTTAGTTCAGACAAACACTTTGCTTTAGGACAATGACCTAGAAATAAAATTGTTTCCAACTCAAATATATTGGCAGTATGTCACGTTCATTCCCATATTGATACTAAGAAGAATGAAATTGTTACAAACTTGAGATTCAAATTTTGGTTTTTGCAATCCAGGTGCATATAAGGAGAGTAATGCACAGAAATAGATTCATGCGGCAAAGTTCTATTATTCCTGCCATTACAAATCGAATTTGGAGAGATCTAATTCATAATCCATTACATCTAATATTTTCTGTGGATGTGCTTGGGATGACAAGCTCAACATTGGCTTCTCTTAGCAAGGGCTTTGCTGAACTTTCTACTGATGGACAGTTTTTACAGCTGCGGTCCAAGCAGGTAAGCTTTTTTAATCAGTTCAACTAAAGATGAGTATCACAGATGAGTACCACTTGGTGAACCTATTGGTTAATAATAATTGATGTGAGATCAGGTAGGGTCAAGGAGAATAACTGGGGTGGGTGATGGACTTATTCAAGGAACAGAGGCTCTTGCACAAGGTGTTGCTTTCGGTTTATCTGGAGTTGTGACAAAACCTGTGGAGAGTGCAAGACAGAATGGCCTGTTAGGGCTTGCTCATGGGCTTGGACGTGCCTTTCTGGGTATTATTGCACAACCAGTTAGTGGTGCATTGGATTTTTTCTCGTTGACGGTTGATGGAATTGGTGCAAGTTGTTCGAAATGCTTAGAAATTCTTAATAACAACACAACCTCTCAGAGAATCAGAAACCCCAGGGTAATTCATGCTGATGGTGTATTGAGAGAGTATTGTGAGAGAGAAGCAGTTGGGCAGGTATAATTCCTGCATCTTCTATCTGAGTTTCTTCACATTGAAACACTTTGAGCTAAAAATTTTAGCTGCATGGAAAATAAGTAGAAGGATATATTACTGAACAATAAGTTTTTCATCTTTGTGCTTCGTAGAAGAGCTTTTTGATTCTCTGATCACCTTATAACCATCCCCCATTGTCTTGTTAGTATTGTGCAACTACAGATTTCATTCATATTCAGATAGCTAGTTAATTAAATTTTGAGCTTTGTATTTCAAGTTTCATGATGTTTAAGGCTTCCATCACCTCCAACATCACATTCTTACATTACAGATTTCATTCATATTCAAATAGCTAGTTAATTAAATTTTGAGCTTTGTATTTCAAGTTTCATGATGTTTAGGGCTTCCATCACCTCCAACATCACATTCTTACATTGAAGCTTGAAAATGTATGCACTTTCATTTTTGTTTTGTTTTCCTGCATAAAGTTTTACTTAAGCAAATTTTGATGCTTCTTATATTAATAAAATGCTTTTTTGTAGTTATTTTTGTCTCCACACCATGATTTATCTATGTAAATTATCACTTTTTGGGAGAAGAAACGAGCAGAAATGAGGTTTAAGACTGTTTGGCATATGTGCTAGTTTCATTTAGTAGCATTATTGTAGAGTTATAGAGCTCCTCACTACGTGAGGAACTGATTAAAAGCTGGTGTTTCAAAAGTGGTACTGTAAAGAAGTGGAACTTCTGGTTTTTTTTTCCTTTTTTTTCGAAAATTAATAGATTTCATTATAAATATATATATACAATCTAGAGGACAAAAAAACTATTATAATCCAAAGTATCTAGATTTAAGAGATTTGTAGTTCGTAGTAATCGTCTACATCTTGAGATCGAGGGAAACTTGCGAGACTACTTAAACCAGTATTACTCCAATCTCCATCTGCTCTTCATGCTACTTGTCAGATTTGGAGCTATTCCTCTGGCTAGCATGGCCAATCTGCAGTGTATGAAAATGGCCTGAAAAACCATCTCACTGCTTCTACTTTCTTGTTTGAATACTCTGCAATTGTGCTCTTTCCATTTGTAGTCTGATCCTGTTATGCACTAGTCTGACTTCCTCAACTTTGAATTGCTTATTTTTTATTGTTTTTGCACATTTGAAAGAAATTATATACAGAAATCAATCCTCCAATGCTTTGATAAGATTTGCATCTTGGTAGATAGGGATTTACTCATACATTTATATGTTCGGACCAAACCCTGATTGTTATTAACCAAACCCTGATTGTTATTCTCGTGCTTCGTATAATGTCCAAGTTCTTCCTCCTCTGCTTTCGATAATTTCTCCATCATCAAAGTGGAAGATCATTATCTTCAAATCACAATTCTCTCACTAGGCTATTATGCTTGTGAGAATCTGTTTTATAGATACTGTATTTGGTAATAGGAGATAAATATCAGATATAGGATATGTATTAGGATCC
>JAOTIZ010000203.1:44347515-44380878 GCA_027123425.1 Erythroxylum panamense | reverse complement strand
GTCAGCCTCTTTCCGTAAGGTGAAGCCCACTTACATAGGGTTGGGTAAAGCTCAACACAGATGGTGCTTCTCACGGCTCCACTAATTCGGCATCTGTAGGTGGCCTGCTACGAGACAGCTCCGGCGCTTGGTTGGGAGACTTCGTCCAGAATGTTGGCAGGTGTTCCCCATTAATGGCTAAATATTGGGAGGTTTTGTCGGGCCTCAAGTTAGCACGGTCCTTGCGGTACCGACATATCGTCTTGAAGGTGGATTTGCGTACTGTGCACGACATGCTCTCTTCCTCTATGGCGCGGGTTGCCTCCCCCCACCCTTTGGTATTGAGCATCCATGCCCTTCTCTCCCGTAATTGGGTTGTAATCGTCCACCACGAGTATCGAGAGGGAAATCGTTGTGCGGACTGGCTTGCCCATTCAGCCTCTCCGTGTTCCTTCGGGATCACCCATCTTGAGCATCCTCCCAGCGGATGCATCCCTCTCCTTTTAGAGGATGCGGCGGGAATCTGTCACCCGCGATTTACCATGTAATTTTGTTATTTTCCCTTTATAAAAAAAAAGGAAAAGAAATATTGAGAAAAAATGAGGAGAAAAGAATGAAAGAAAAATGTGATTTCTTTTCTCTTGTTTGTTTCCCTAATTTACCAAATGAGGAAATTGAATGGAAGAAAAAATTTTAAGACCTTTATGCCATTAATTATTATTTTGTTATGGAAGTAAATTGTGGTTAAGAATGTCATTTCTCCTCCTTATCTTCCATTTCCCCTCATTTCCCACCAATTTGGTGGGAAATATATTTGGACCAAATTTCTCCTCCATTCTCCTCCATTCTCTCCCTTTCCCTTGTCTTATCTTTGTCCAAACAATAGAAATCAAGAGAAATGCAATTCTCTTCCTTTCTTTTCTCTTCCTTTCCTTCAATCTAAACAAAGGCTAAAAATAGTACTCAAATAAATAGTATCGTACCAATTTTTGATACCGGCCTATAGTAAGTTAGTAACCTCTTAAATGATTACCAATGGATATTGGTCAAATACTAGAAAATTTTGAAATTTCTTAAAATTATAGGACTAAATTTTAAACTTGATTTTTTTAGAGCCTCTTTCCTCATTGTCCCCTCCCTGATTTTGGCTGCCAATCGCTCAGATCATAGTTCTCACTCTCTGTTGCTGTCCATTCATCGATATCCTCCTTGTTGCCATTTATTGCTCTCCTCTGAGTTGCCTCTCCATCGTTGCCGCTACTGTACCTCCCATACTGCCATTGTTGCTTATCACAAGCAGAACAAAAAACGTTAAGCGTTAAGCACAATCATAGTTGTCAGAGTAGTTGGTAAGCTTTGTAAGTTCTTGTAGTTGGAGCACAACTCGGTAGATTGAGAAAATTAGAGAATTTGTGACATGCAGAAGAGAAAGAAGAGCATTAGTGCCATAGACCGCAAAGGTATACAGAAGCAATTATAGATTTTAAGTGTTTAACATATAGAGAGGCTTAAACAACGCGTTGTTATATATGGTATAACTCTTTTAAGGTTTTATTGTTTTAAGTGTGGTGTATCATAGGAGAAGATTATAGATAAAGATTGTAAGAGGGGAAAAAAAAGTCCTTAAAAAAATTAGAAGAAGGTGATTAAGAACGATATGATATTATTGAAACTTATCAAAGACATGACTTGCAATTAAAAACTTTAACGTACTAGGATATAGATAAAGGATTTCTCATAAAGAGATTTATGTTGTTCTCACAGGCCTTAAGTATTTTTTTTTTGTATTTAGCATAAACTTTTAAATATGTACCACTTAACTTTTAGGAATTTAGCCTTTTTTTTTACTTAGTTTGACACTACTATTAGTACTACTACGACTACTATTACAATTATGACTACGATTACTATTATTACTATTACGACTACTACAACAACTATTACTACTATTATGATTACTACTACCAATATTATTACTAATATCATTATTATTACTACTCCTATTATAACAATTACTACTGCGACCAATATTAAAAGAAACATAAGGTTTGACCTTTCTCTTTGCAAGTAAAGCAAAATGCCAGGGAGAAGGAAGGGGTACAAAAACATGGAAGCAATGCCCGTGATTGATTCATTTAACCAGCAACGTCAACTTCCAAAGCATTTAAAGCTCCAAGAAGAGTCGCACTGAAGATGCCACGTGGCAGATTTGCATTAAATATATTGCAGTGCTGCATTTAGTCTTGCAGATAATTTTCTCAGATGCCGACGGCTGCCCATCAACAATTGCCACTCGTCCGTAGTGTTGATGCAAGATTTATTGGCCCTGTTTGGCAATCAGCTGATAACTGATAGCTGATAGCTGATTCTATCAGCTGTTAGCTGATAGATGATTCTATCAGCTGGTTTGACCAGCGGATTGCATTAGCTGTTTGTTAAAAATGTTTGATAAAATTAGCTGTTTAGTATTAGCTGTTTAAGTGTAAAATGACTTATAAGGACATGAATTTTAAAAAAATATAAGAATATGAATGTTATATATTTTAGCATTTCAATGAAAATTCTTATAAGAATTTAGATTTTAGATATTTAATTCTATAAAAATTAAGTTTATAACTCTAATAAAAAGCATAATAATAATAATAATAATAATAATAATAATAATAAACAACAGTGATAACAAAAAGGCTTTAAAATCAATAGTTTTGACTAATCTTTGATGCTTGACTTTTTTTTATAATTCAATCATTTTATGATATAATGTTTTGATTAGACATATAGTACGAAATTAATCTCTACTTTATTTAAGTTCATTCTAATTAGTTCTTCACATTGGTAACTGATTTTTTAAATAATATTTAGAAACCATTTTAAAGTTATATTCTACTTTAACGAAAGATTTTCAAATTGATACTAATTAAAAATAAAAGAAGACTCCTTGATTACTTTAGAGTGGCAAATATTATATTAAAAGATTACTTATACAATCATTACAATGTATATTTTCATAAATACATAAATAATGTCCCATATACAATCCCCATGACAAATCAATTCAATGAATTTATTTTTTATAAATACTTATATATTTGTTCAAGTATTTTTATCTTTTAATTTATAAAATGACTGTTTTTTAGTAAGAAAGAAACACAACTTATGTTAAATCTTGCTACTAAATTATGAATAATCTAGGAATTACATCTTGCTCTTAAGTTAGGAAATAGCGTTTGTAATAATTTCAGATTGGACGCCATAAAGCCAGTTGTGCTTGTCTCCCAAGGTACAAATGATAATCCAGATTTTTTTTAAAAAAATTACGTATCTAAGAACAAAATAAGATGGAGTACCTTGTTACTTGAGTTTGCAAAGATAAAAAGGTGTGACTAATCTTACCTGATAGCAAAAATTGCAACCTAGTTTTAAAACAGGAATCCTGCTGCATAATTGTTAGAAATCTATGAAGATCTTAACATAAATGATATACATGTTTAGAGGTACAATTAGTCAATTACTGCCTCAAGATATAGATAGTTGCATATTATTTTTAAATTTTTAATGGTGACTCCAAATGAGCTAATTCCCTGGACCATTCTTATCGCTAACTTAACATGATGAGAGGAGAATATCCAGGCTAATTTAGCAAATAACAATTTCTTTTAGCAATGTAACTGGGAACAGAATGACATCAATTATACACATCACGTGATAAGAACAACAATGAGAAACAATGGGATCTTTTGTACAAGATGAACTTAACCCAGCAATGGTCCAGTCACTTAACATCAATGTAAGAACATTTAAGGCCATAATTTTGATCTGGCAACTACCAGTTCTCCTTCACGATCTTTGCCTTCTCAAGTATGAAATTTCCTTCTTTGTACAACAAAGAGTTGCACATAAAATTAATAAACTAGCTGAGCTTCCTGTTCACCGTCAAAACTGAAACTTTCTTGCTCTTCGCACGCATCTGGGAAAAGAAATAAGAGTTTGAAGATCAAAGAACTCCAGATTCTTGATCCAGATCTGATCACTCCAGATCGGAGTTTGCTGGGGCTTTTCAGGGCTGACCAAAAATAAAGTTTGAACCTTTTCATTCTGGTTATCGTAAATGGAGTTCATGCGACTGTGATTGATCATTGAGAATCAGACAAAACGCTAAAATGGAAGGGGAAAAGGAAACAATTGTCATCTGAAATGCTACAAAGCCGAAAAATGATCCTAGAGATTAGAGTGCCTCACCTGAAAAGCCTTAGAAATGACATCACCGTGAAGCGAAACATCGTTACGACAATTGCAACAATTGTACAACGGAGGACCCATCAGCTGCTCCATTGTTAAGAACTTCTTTACCTAAGTAACTGATTACCGCTCCCCCAACCAAAAGCAAAGCGAAAAAGAAAATAAACATTAATCAATACAGCAAACCTCACCGCGCAAGAACGTCTTACTCAGTTATCACTTACAGAGCAGAGATTGAAAGCACCTGAGAGAATAAAATGAATTTACAGTCGCGATGATTTGAAAAGAAGCAAAAGAAAATTTGTTTACCTACGCCAAAGCAGTGATGACCCAAAAAGTCTGCAAAAAGATAAGAACCCAAAAGAGTTTTAGCGTGCAATAATGAAGCAGAGTAAATTACAACCTTTTTAGTGTAGATTCCTTTCAAAGACGAAATTACAAGCAGAGAAAGCGAAAGCAACGAAAGAAGGGAGAAGACTCTGGAAGTCTGGAGACCGAGAATTGAGAAGTGAGACGTGCGAGAGTAACGAGGACAAAATGGAGATTTGGCTAAAAAAAATCAGCTGTTGGGGGTGAAACGCTCCTCGTAGGAGCTTGTTGAAAATTAGCTGGTTGGGTTGAATCAGCCAACCCAACCAGCTTTTCACCAAATAAGCTTTTAAGCTTTTTCTCAAAGTCAATCAGCTAAAGTGGATTGACCAGCTAAAAAAGAGCTAATAAGCTCTTCACCAAACAAGGCCAATATATAAGTGGCTGAGTCAAATAATGAGCTAATTATAATAATATGATAAGTTGTAAAATATTGATAATTAGGTGTAACAGACTTCAACGTTGTTCAGTTAACTTCAATTGTTTCTTTGTGTTTAATTTTTTTAATTATGATTTATAGTTAGTTAAATTACATTAATATTTTTAAAAAAGTTTAAACAAGCTCTTCAACTTAAAATTTTAAATTTATCTCTGAAATTAATAATTTTAGTTAATTATTTATTTATTTTATTATGTAAAGTAATATAATTTATTGCAAAGATCAACTAATTTTGTATTTTATGGGACTAAATAAAATTTTATATACTAAGTATTTAATAAAAATGATGATATACTATTATAGCTAAATTTTTAAATAATTTGTCACATATTATATATTTTATGTCTTGCATGTAAATTAAACATAAGTAAAATTAGTAATTTGAAATGCAATTTAACTAATAATTACATATGAGAGTGGAAGTTGACTGTTTTTAACCTATAAATTTTTATGCGAAAATTTACATATACAAGTACAGTAATAATAATAATAATAAATTGAAGCACTTCTAATTTTAATATTTTAAAATATTAATCATGATAAATTACTAAAATTTTATTTATTAATTTTGGTTTTATGGTTTAAGGCGTTTTGTGTTTCTACATGTTTATTTTTTTTTTAGTTTTTGTGTTTTATACAATTCAAAGTTAAGTTCTTTGATGCTTTATTATTTTCTTATCGTCTAGGTATTGGTACTTTTTTAAAGATAAAAAGATGTCATATTTTATTATATTTTAGTTTTAAAATATTTTTTAAAAGGTTTAATTAAATTATATTTTTATTTATTTATATATTTATTATAATTTTATTTATATAAAAATTTAGCGTATCAATTTTACTTATTTACTCTTTTAATCTATATTATTTTTTTATTATCACATATATAGATGTATCATAAATAACTTCTTTATTATATAAGGATAATACCGTGTAATATCATATCTATCTCAAATTCTGGTTTATTGTAAGGTTTTTAGAGTGGATGTAATGCTGACGATGATAATCACGACGAGACATTTCTTTGTTGTAAAAGATTTATTTCTGTTAAATTTATAAATAATAATGCAGTTGTTGGGATTAGGGAAACAAACAAAATTAGACGAGAGTCACGCGTTTTGACCGAGAGTGGTGTTGTGAACTCTGGTCGTGCAAGATGAACAAGAAACACATGGAAAGTAAAAACAATCTGTCGTCAATTCAACGCCACAAAACGAAAAGAAAATAAATATTGAAAAAGCAAAAGAAAAGAAAAGAGAGAGAGATGGATTGGATTTGGAGAGACAATAACAACATGCGCAAAGCTTCAAGTTCTACTCCTCTCTCTCTCTCTCTCTCTCTCCGATTAATAAAAGGATATATTGTCTAGAAGAAAAAGAGACGGCAACTTGGAGTGGTGGTGTTGGTGGGGGAAATCAAAAATCGAAATTCAGCGATGAGTCATAATAAGAGCAAGAAGAATAAGGACTTTGATTTTCTTTATTGTGACGAGAAGAAAAGTGAATGCGTATTATTATTATTAGTATTATTACTACAACAAGTAGTAGATGTGTTGTTTATATTCCCCAAATCCCAACGCTCCACATCTCAATCACACGCACCTAAATCACTAACACCAACCCTATCATCGATTCTTTCTACAGCCCTTAGCATAAAAGAGAAAGTTCCAATCTAATCCTCTTCTTTTCCTTTTGATTGATACTACACCCTGATGGGTTGGCTTGGCTAGGCTACACCCATTTCATCCTCCACAGCTCTACTAATTTTTATTTTTGCTGCGAATGGAGGCTGCTGGTGATGCCGGCGATGGGGAGGAGGTAGAGAAGAGGAAGGCTCCATCTGGAGGAGAGTTTAAGACTAAACGCAAAATGAAGACTGCGTCTCAGCTTGAGATACTTGAGAAGACTTATGCTGGTTTGTTTGTTTTTTTTTTTAATCTCTCTCTCTCTCTCTCTAATTTTTTTTATAAAAATATTATATATATATGTTTTATTTTTCTTTAAAATACTTTTTTATTTGAAAATTTATTTTATTGGTTTAGTTTTAATTTTTGCATTTGATGGATTGCAAGTATGTTGGGTGGATTTTGGGATGCCAAGCTGTTTCAACTTAACTGTTACTTGTTTTCGTATGCATTATACTTGATCTAAATGGTTTGCTTGTGCAATTCCTTCTTCTTTTCTTAATGATGTGTTGTTGTGAACTTATGGTTTCTTCAGCGAATATGTACCCACCAGAGGCACTAAGGGCTGAGCTTTCTGTGCAATTGGGTCTGTCTGATCGGCAGCTGCAAATGTGGTTTTGCCACCGGCGTCTCAAGGACAGGAAACCCCCACCAGTTAAGCGCCAACATAAAAGTTCACCGGCCCTTTCTTTTAAACCATCCACTGGAGAGGAACTTGTGACCAATAGTGAGATGCAAAATGACCCTGCATTGGGGCCTGCTCCTGAGTCAAGTTCGTTTGGCAGTATCACAGATCCATTGCGAGTTGCTAGACCCTCTGGGGTGGCTATTTCAAGAATTTGCATTGCTGATGATGTTCCAGCAACAATGAGGTATTATGATCCACAGCAGTCAGTAGCTGAGCTTAGAGCAATAGCATTTGTTCAGGCACAGTTGGGGGAGCCATTGAGAGAGGATGGTCCAATCCTTGGGATGGAGTTTGACCCCTTACCTCCGGATGCCTTTGGTGCACCAATAGGTAAAGTTGATTCTTTGGACTCCTTATTTTCAATTTTTATGCTAGACGAGTCATACATCTAAATGTTTTTCGTGATGCAACTAGTACTGTTGCATTTCTTATCTGAAATTCTGTTGGCATATTATGAAATGACATATCAAAAAATTCATTTACTTGAATGCAGTTGAACTACCAGCTTATTCCCAAAATTTCAGTCAGTTGGGAGAATGCAAATTTTAGTTAGATTGAGTAAGGAAGTTTTATTTGAAGCTTCAACCTTTCATAGTAGAATTTCATTAGAAATGCATGGTTACTGAACTAATAATGTTGGTTAGGTACATTTCACCTTGTTGTATTGGTATCTTTCAACGTGGAAGATTATTTCTTGAATCTCATTAGGTTAACGGGTTTGTTCAAATTATGCCTATGCACAATGCATTTGTCCTCCTCTACAAAAGTGGTGGTGAGGGGCCTTGGATAAAAGTAAAGCTCCCTAATAGTTAAAGTTATTGAACAACTTTTTGCTATTTTTAATTTTTCATAAAAGTCTTTTCTTTTAGACTTTCATTAAAAGTAACGACAAAATGCATGTGACATGAACGTTACATGTGGACCAATCAAATATTGCTAACATGACGACTCAACTTGGCTTTTAAACCTAATCTGACTAATTAAACACAACCCAAATCAGCCATTTATTATAATTAGCTTAAATTATTGATTTGAGTTGGATTTAATTAGTTCAAGTTTAGTTTAGAGCCGAGTTGGGTCGACATAACAGCAACATTTGATTGGGTGATGTGCATTATTCATGCCATGTTTTTTTGCCGTTATTTTTAATGAAAGTTTAAGAGAAAGAGTTTTCTGAAAAATTGAAAATTACAAGGATTTTTTTTTGAGAATTTAAAAAATAAGAAAATTTTTAAAATTATTTAAACCACATAGAAGTACCCTGTTTTTTACTCTATATTTTATTGCCATGCATATTATATGTATCCCTTTCCTTTATTTATTTAAAGTCATAAGTTCTTATTTCACCCTAGAAACTACAGAGGCATTGATGTGTTTTAACTTGCCTTCAATTTTTGGTTTTTTATTCCATCACACTGATGCTTACTATAATAGTTGAGCTCCTAATTACTTCTATTGCAATTTTCAGCGCAACCAGGGCCAGAAAAGCAACCTGGATGGCCTTTTGAAGCTAAACTATATGAGCGATGTGATGTGCAAGTTGTCAAGGTTAGGCTGCTTACATGAATGATATTCATATCATTGGAATTGTTGGTGTTTGTATTCATAATGGAGTCTATTCATGCTTTAGGCTGAGTAGCCTGGATAGGCGTTCGACATATTTTGTGGATACATACAAATGCTTCAATGCTTTAATCTACCTCTCAAGTTCAACCCTCATCTAAATTTTCTTTATCATGCATAAGGAATGAAGAATTGTACATATTGATGTTATTCATTTAGTTAATGATTGACGGTCTTCTTTTTGGATGTTGTGGAACCCATAGCAAGTTTCTATCATTACATAGTGGACAATGTTTGATCCTCTTGGTGCTATGTCATGTTCCATATGGATGTCACTATTAAAGTATTAAACTTATTTACTTTTAATATTTTGGATTATAGTATTTTGGCGCATAGGTTTTTGATATCGAAATATCCTTTGCAACTTAAAATGATATTACATGTTCATCCCATGTTCTATATACTTTGATTTCTTTTGCCTCCCACCAATTATCAGCAAAATATATTGTTTCCTAGATGTAAACTGGATTTCTCTGTTGATTTGTAGTTCGAGCTTAACAAATTGTTTCACTTAATGCAATTGTTGTCTCCAGTTGCTATATGGTGATCTTTTGAGAAATGCCTGAAGTAATATATGCAATTTGTTGTCGGCTGACCCCATTTTCTTCTTTTTTGGTTTATCAAGCTTCTTTTTTAAATGATTTCTTCATGAAGTAGGTTAAGGTTTTCAAATGTTTCCATAGTAAGCTATGCCTTTGTGGTGAATCACAAAAATAAGAAGTACAAGAACTGCTAAAGGAATCCTTTCGTTCAGCTTGCAAAGGTTCTTATTTCTATGCATCATATCCTTTGTAGAACCTTGCAATCATGTTTTGATTGAAAGCAAACATATTTGTTAAGTGATGATTTATGCATGCTAAAATTACTACGTGGACATGATTTAATCCATTTGTTTTGGTGTGTTTTAATCTCTTACTACTTCCATTTCAATTTTTCTAGGTGGATTATGTTACTCAAGAAAATGTGATCTTTTCATCTTGTAAATATTTAAATTGTTGTGTTGCTTCTTAGGGTACAACTAGGGTTCTGCATGAGTACCAATTCCTTCCTCAGCAGCCAACTGTTAGAGGGGATGCTTATGAAAGAGTTGTCCCATCCTACCAATGTGGGTCATGTGCTGAGACTCAAAACGTCAAAACTGTACCTTTAGGTACTGCTAGTCCATTTGTCCGTTTAAATGAGCACGTGCCACCTGGATTATGTTTACAAAGTCAGGTTCCTACTTTAAATCTTATGGCCCAAGACGGGAGGCCGGGTCATCTCTTACACAAAACTGTTGGTGATTATGAAAATGTACTACCAAAAAACCCATTCACAAATGTTGCTGCAGACGCTAAGTTTGGCGCTCAACCTATTATCGACAACCCTTTTACTCCAACTGACAGGAAAGTCACCCATGATGAGGATGTTCTGCACCTAGAGAGGAAGCGGAAGGTATTTATGGTTCATCTCTTCCTTTTAAGTTTATTGATACACAGTATTATTTTTGTTCAATTCTCTGCAGGGTGAGGAGGCAAGAATAGCACGTGAAGTTGAGGCCCATGAGAAAAGGATTCGGAAGGAGCTTGAAAAGCAAGATAACTTGAGGCGAAAGGTTTGGTCTTAGCAATCAAACTACTTCTGCAAACCTGTTAGGTTTATAGTGATAGTGTTGCTGGCTTTCCCCTTTGTATTGTTTCTTCAGAGAGAAGAACAAATAAGAAAAGAAATGGAGAGACATGACCGTGAGAGGCGGAAGGAAGAAGAAAGATTTTTGCGTGAAAAGCAACGGGAGGTGGAAAGATATCAACGAGAGAAAAGGCGTGAATTGGAGCGAAGGGAGAAGTTCTTGCAGAAGGAATCTATAAGAGTAGGTTCAGCAATCCTAATGCTTAACTGTCATATTTTTACATGTGAGCTATTAGTCAGTCGATTCAGCCTGGTTGAATATTTTTTTGTTGACATATTGAACTTCACTTTCATATTTAATGAAGTTCAAATTGGGGTGCCTCCTTATTGTATTAAAAAAAAGTAAAATTTAGTTGTATTCGTAAATTGTAATGTGTACAGTACATATGTGCTCTGTACTTGGTTGCAATCCCACTGGGTTATGTGGGGTGATGCTAGAGTTTGTACAAGCTCTATTGTTGGTCCTTATTCATTAGTTTAAATGTGTTGGTTTAATGATTTGTTGATTTGGTAAGTGATAAAATTTTATTAATTAATCAGGCTGAGAAGTTGAAACAAAAAGAAGAACAACGTAGAGAAAAAGAGGCAGCGAGACAAAAAGCTGCTAATGAGAGAGCTATTGCACGGAAAATTGCAAAAGAATCCATGGAGCTTGTTGAGGATGAACGATTGGAACTCATGGAATTAGCTACCTTGAGCAAGGGATTGCCTTCAGTTCTTTCTCTTGACTTTGAAACTTTACAGAATCTTGATTTATATCGAGGTTAATTATGTCTAACCCATTTTTTGTTTTCTGAGTACTTTGTTAATTTTAAATGACTTGTTTGTGAGAGCTATATTTTAGAAATTTTTTTCTAGGTGTCATATTTTAGAAATATGTTTTTTCCTTGATCTTCAATGCTTGAATTTACTGATAAATAAAATAAATATAAATTTGAACTTTATATACATGTTGAAAAAGAAAAACTATTTGAAGCTGTTATCTTATAAGGACCAATTTTGTCATGGTATATATGATACACTACTTGAGTGAAAAATCATCGATGTAATTTTGTCATGGTATATATGATACATTACCTGGGTGAAAAAATCATCGATGTCTTAACAGTCATCACGTGGATGTACATGATTGTGATTTTTGGTGGATTTTAGAATTAGTCCATATATTACTGATCTTGCTTAAATTTGAATGGCAATTTAACCTTTTAATTTTTATGCCCTTTTGTTTTACAGATAAGCTGAGTATGTTCCCTCCCAAATCTGTGCTGTTAAGGAGGCCTTTATTAATTCAACCTTGGAGTGACTCAGAGGAAAATGTGGCAAATCTTCTAATGGTTAGTTGAAAGAGTTCTATAGGATTTTCATTTGATATGCTTTCCTATATTGGACAAAAGATTTAATTACTCTATCCTACCTATTCTTTTTACCATCAAAATGGACTCTAATTACAACTTTTTACTGAAAATGGGAAAACAAACTTGTATTTTTGTTTCGGTTTCCATATTGACTTCCTCTAATAATTCATAAGTTTTCTGTAATAACTTATGACCATTTACTTCTACTTTTTGTCAAGAATACTATCCATGTGGATATATACAAGTTTCAATTACAAGGTCACCTGTTGTGGTTAATTGATAATTCTTATTCAATTCAGTAAAAAATTAATTATTTAACGTTTATCTTGAAAATCTAACACTTATCGATCTTAATGAGGTTGATTGGTAATTCTCAATAACATGGGAGATCCTAGAACTAAGTTGAGACTGGTAATTTATTCCTTAAATTTGCACGAAAATGAGTTCGATTGATAATTGTCTATAACATAAGAAGAGTATAGAGCTAAATTGTGATATTGTGATAGTATTTGTAGGCCATTATCAGGAGTTTGATTAGTGCTCAGTAAGATAACATATGATGGTCTATTGCCGAAGCTTGATTTACAGCCCTTGGGTTGGAATCTATGCTGATCTAGAGTTAAAATCTGTTAATCGATTATTGAGCCCAAAAACTTGAGGTGTTTCATGAGGTCTGGGAAATGATTCAAATACCATTTTAATATGCCCCAACATGAAATGGACAATTACAACAATCACAAATTCACTATAAATGAGGGAATTGCTACTTGAACATGTCATTTCTGATGATACAAAGCTCCAATGTTGTATCAAATAACCATTTAACTTAAATGCTTAAGTCATCGGGTGAGGTCTAAATCGTTCAAATATCATTATAACAAATTCCCGGGTACCTGCCTATATTTTCAGCTTTTGTTGTATGTAGATGACCCCAACTAATATTTTTGTTGGTCGGTATGTTCTATCACCTGTTTAACACACACACATGTGCTCTTACATATGATTTGCAATTGATAAATGGACATCTTCTTTCATGTGTTTGATGTGAACTGTGAACCTACAGGTTTGGAGGTTCTTGATGACATTTGCAGATGTTCTTGGGATATGGCCATTCACATTGGATGAGTTTGTTCAAGCTTTTCATGATTATGTAAATTCATTGATTTTCTTCTGAAATTATATAGGAGCTAGGTTGACTCCTACCGGTGTTTGAATACTTCTTTACTTTCAGGATACAAGGCTACTAGGTGAACTACATATTGCTCTTTTAAGGTCCATCATTAAAGATATTGAAGATGTAGCAAGAACACCTGCCTCCGGATTGGGAACAAACCAGAACACTGCTGTTAATCCTGGAGGCGGACATCCACATATTGTTGCAGGGGTAATTCCCAAGTTATTGGTTTTCACTAAGGCAACTTCATAGTCTCTCATTACTGATTCGTTTTCATTCAGGCATATGCATGGGGTTTTGATATTCGTAATTGGCAGCAGCACTTGAATCCATTAACATGGCCAGAAATACTGCGGCAATTTGCTTTATCTGCAGGATTGGGGCCACAATTGAAGAAGAGGAATATTGAGCAGGTGCATCATGATAATGAGGTTGTCCCTTCTGTGTGTGGTTTTTCATGTTTCAAACATGGAATGCCTTATTTTGTTTCCGTTGTTAAATACAATTGATTATGATCTATAGAAATATTTTATTAAGGAAAGTAGTTGGTGTCTATAAATCAGTGATAATTTCATGCTCTGAGAGTGATTACTTCCACTTATTTTTGTGTAAATTAGTATATTATTATTGACAAAGCATACCAATTTCAGATTATTTACACTATTTCTCTATACTGTATTGGATCTAGAATTTTTGTTTAGGGGGGCTAAGTATTTAGTAAATGGAAAAAATTATCTTTTCAATGTGGTCAAACTAAAATTAGTACACAGATTAGTGAGAAAAGAATGTCTTCTATGCTTCGATGGGAAAAAATTAGAGCTACGACAGGATTAGGAGCAAAAAACATAATGTTTGATCCTTCACATGCAATAAACAAGCATGTCCATGTTGTAGGCTACCTTAGTGAGATGCATTTCCAAAAGTCCAGGAGTGAGTATGACCTCTTTGTCATGACCCTCTAGCTTTTGAACATTTTGACTAACCTTGCCAAACAACATAAAGCAAATGATGCTATGCACCACATTCCTGTCCTCTTTTTCTTTTATGACGTACGTTTTATATGCCAAATCACGGTGCAATTGGTGTGCTCAAGGGTATTGGGGTAGTTGCACTGGTTATATTATTATTTTCATATTTTTTGAAAACATGTTCATTTAAACGAATACATTGTTGGATATTAGGCTTATTTTATACACGTAGTAAAAATTATGTCAACTTGATTTTTAAGTGTTATTAATATAGAACTTTATTTTTATTTATTTATTATTTATTAATTATTTTTTCCCTCTTCATGTGGGTAATTTGGAAACAGCTTCTCTACTAGTGAGAGGTAAGGTTGCGTATTACTGGAGCTCTCCAGACCTTGTATGGCACTAGGATTTCTACTGGATGTTGTTATTAATATAGACCTTATCTTAATGTATTAAATATTTTATATTTTTGCAATTAGACTAGATGAATATGATCAGTTCATGTGTAGCTTATCCGACTGATTAAGTTCTTGACATGTTATTACCAGCTTTATGATTGGGAGGTGTTAGAATCAGGGGTAGGAAAAGATCCAATTGAGGTAAAAACAGAGGAACTGATATAGAGATCAAGGGCAACCAAGGAAGACTAAGAGGGAAATAGAGGGATTAGAAGAATCATAAGAACAACACTCAGGAATATCAAGGAACTATATTGGTAGATTAGGGAGCAGAAACTAGAGAAGGGGAAAGTAAAGATGGGCAGCAGAATTGCAGAGGAAGACTTACGAGAATGGTGGAGAAGAAACATAAAGTAGGTTTGGAAGAGCAAGTGAATACCTGAATTTCAATAATGAATTAATTATTCCGAAAACTTTCTATAACAATAATGAAGGCATCTATAAAGAATTTACTACGACCTTAAATCTGTAAGTTCTAATTAGATTTTAACTAAAAGAAACTAAGCATACTTTCAAGTCATATTTAGTTAGAATTCTAATTGAATGGTCTAACTTCATCCTTCATGATGGTGGTTTTAGGATTTGTTAATATTTTTTCTTAGGACATGTATCACAAAACTTTTTCCAAGCTAGAGGAGGCTTATGTTGCTGGTTTGTAGATTGATGAAGTTAAGATGTCAACTTACAAATCATCTTTATTGAGGTTCAAGAAGTCCAGTAGTTTGAGCATGTCTCAACGGAACTTTTCCCAAATTAGAAGAGTCTTTCTCCGCTAAGTAGGTTGTTAGGTGTCTTTCTTTTTTTTGCTTTGTTGACTAGGCAAGGTGTCCTTCAAATAGAAAATTGTAACTACTACTAGTAATTGGTTGCTTATTTGGAACATACTTGAACTTATCGCCCGCATTTTGTGAAAGGAGGCTTGAGTATGAATTTCGTTTGGACCTCATCTAACAGCTTAAGCTTTTGGATTTGATCGTTTTGAAAATGACCAAGCTAAGATTACTATGATTACTCATGCATCAAATATGCTATAAGCCTAAGTGTGTATATTGTGTTTAATAGAGCAGAACTATTTTTATTTGTCAATTTGGTTGACTATCTTCTTTTGAGTGACAGTTAAGAAGGCACCCTACTGTATCTTACAAATGCAGTTTGATTGAAATAATTTTTGATGATCGACGTCATTAGAAGTGCCTGTTGGGTCTTCCTTTGAAAGATTGGAGTAAAAAATTATTGGACAGAAATTTGGAGCTAATTTAACTGATTATCTCAATTGGAAAGCTGTTATGATTGTTAATCTCCTCTCTGTTTTCATACTGTTATCCAAGAACCACAAATTAGTATAGGTAGTATAATCTTTTACCATATACGATATGCACAGACATGTATGAAGTTACTTTTTCATAAATTTGCATTACTGTTGTAATCAATTTGATGGTCTTTTTGTACATTGGTCTGTTAAAAATTCAGGGTAATGATGGTGAAGATGTGATTAATAATTTACGCAATGGAGCTGCAGTTGAAAATGCTGTTGCTAAAATGCAAGAAAGAGGGTTTTCTAATACACGCAGATCTAGGCATCGTTTGACTCCTGGAACTGTTAAGTTTGCAGCGTTTCATGTTCTCTCTCTTGAGGGAGGCAATGGTCTGACAATATTGGAAGTTGTGGACAAGATTCAGAGATCTGGACTGAGGGATCTTACAACAAGCAAGACACCGGAAGCTTCAGTTGCTGCTGCGTTGTCCAGGGATACAAAACTTTTTGAGAGAACAGCGCCGTCAACATATTGTGTACGTCCTGCCTATAGGAAGGACCCTACTGATGCTGATGCAATTCTTGCCGCTGCCAGAGAAAGAATTAGAGTATTTAGTGGTTTTGCAGATGGAGAAGACGCTGAAGATGCTGAAAGAGATGATGATTCTGAAAGTGATGGGCCAGACGACCCTGAAGTTGTTGACTTGGTTACTGAATTAAAACCCAAGGAAGAGGCTTATCCGGAGGGGAATGAATTTAATTCTGAAACTGCCTTCGGAAACCGAAAACAGATTAATGAGGTTTTAAGAACTCCCAATGGTGTCGATGATAATGAAAAAGTGCATGCTGAAGGCTTAAATGGTGCTAAGGATGTTGATACTTCTAGTGATCAATCTGTCGGGGTAGCTGACGTCTGCACTAATCTTGATCAAGGGGATGATGTTGATGAAAGTAATCTTGGGGAACCTTGGGTTCAGGTACTTATTGAAGCAAATTACTCTGATCTGAGTGTTGAAGAGCGCCTTAATGCTCTTGTGGCATTGATAGGTGTGGCAATTGAAGGTAATTCCATACGCATTGTCCTTGAGGTATGACCTTTTCTCTATTAGTGCAAGTTTAGAGTCATGTTTTTTGCTTCTTGGCCTACTGATATGAAAATTTTCAGGAACGATTAGAAGCTGCAAATGCTCTTAAAAAGCAAATGTGGGCAGAGGCACAGCTTGATAAGCGTCGAATGAAGGAGGAATACATTGTCAAAATGCATTATCCACCATTTGTGGGGAACAAGATAGAGCCTAATCTTACAATGTCCACTTCAGAGTGTAAGGAAAGCTCATTCATGAATGATGATGAGAAATCTAGTGAGTTGCCACTTAATATAGTTCAGCAAGAACAGTTAAGTGTCTTGCAGGGTATCAACAATCATCTCAATAATATACCTTCTGAGAGGAATGTGGAAATTCAAGATTCCTCTGCTTGTCTAGATAATCTCTCCAACCAACAATTAGGACAGGTGGCTGAAAGGTCACACTCTCAACTGAAATCCTTCATTGCTCAGAAAGCAGAAGAGATGTATGCCTATAGATCATTGCCTCTTGGCCTGGATCGCGGGCGTAATCGGTACTGGCAGTTTACCACGTCTTCTTCTCACAACGATCCTGGAAGTGGCAGGATATTTGTTGAGTTACATGATGGTCGTTGGAGGCTTGTTGAAACAGAAGAGGTTTTTTTTAATATTATTAATACATATTTTCTTTTGTTACATAACTGCTTGTCTTTGAATGTGTGTTGATACTTGATAGTACATTATCTTAATCAAAGTTCTATGCTTCCGATATGTTGTGTAGCTTGCATATCCTCTAGTTGGCACAACATTTGTACTGGAAGAAAAAGCGAGAATCATATGCTATCTGCAAATTCTTTTTCTTTTCACTTTTTTAGGGAGATTTGTTTGCCAATTGGTATATGAGTAGGTCAAATGAATCATTTACACTGTTTATTTTTTGTGTCTATTTCTTGGAATACCTAATATTTGTATCCATCTTGTCGGCTATATGGTGCTTGGTTTTGATTGTTTGTTTAACATTTGCATTCAGGGTTTTGATTCTTTGCTGGCATCTTTGGATATACGGGGT
Source organism: Erythroxylum panamense (assembly GCA_027123425.1). Taxonomy (NCBI): domain Eukaryota; kingdom Viridiplantae; phylum Streptophyta; class Magnoliopsida; order Malpighiales; family Erythroxylaceae; genus Erythroxylum; species Erythroxylum panamense. The sequence goes on along the minus strand of JAOTIZ010000203.1, from coordinate 44,362,844 downwards.
ATTAGGGAATCCTATTTGCATATGATGTTACAGAAGATTGAGGTTCCTTTTAAAAAGGTTGTCAGGAGGAACACACAACAAACTTACATGGAGAAGCAAAGTGGAGACCCGGTGCAAGCAGAAGCAGTTGGAATTACTTCCGATGCTGATATCAGTGCTAATATTGACATCCCAAGCAACTCTACACGTGTTGCAGATTTGGATATGAATGCGCCATCAACATCTTTCAGAATTGAGATAGGAAGGACTGAGGCTGAGAAAAATCATATCTTCAAGAGGTATCAAGATTTTGAGAAGTGGATGTGGAAAGAATGTGCTAATCATTTGGTTTTACGTTCCATGAAGTGTGGGAATAAAAGATGTGAACAGATCCTAAATGTTTGTGATTACTGTCATGATATTGTTTTTTACGAGGACAGCCAATGTCCTTCTTGCCATAAGACATATGAAGCATCTGGAAGCAACTTGAACTTTTGTAATCGTGAAGATAAACATATTATGGACAGGGATAGCTCTTTGTATGCTTCAGCCTCCCCACTCGGAATCAGATTACTGAAATTGCTTTTAGCCTTAATCGAGGCAAGTGACGATTTTAGACAGCTAAAAACATTGAGTTGTAAATTATAGCTTGATGATTTTAATGATCCGTTCTTTGCTTCCGTCCTCCTTGTTTTGAAGCAGTTTGTTGTTACATTTTCTGTGTGCTTGCAGGTGTCAATTCCATCAGAAGCTCTTTTACCTCTTTGGACCAATGACTATAGAAAATCATGGGGTTTAAAGCTGTGGTACTCAGCATCAGCTAAAGACCTTCTTCAGGTTTATGTTGGCTTTGTTGTTGTGTTTCCTTTTAATATTTTTATGACATAATAGATATATAAACAATGTTCTATCACTATAATAATGAGTTGGCAAAACATAAACAAAGGTGCAAGGCCTCCACAATGCTTCTGGGAATTATGGCAGGGCTTGAGAAACAGACAAGTTCTTAATTAGAAACTATCTCTTGGTTTGCTGTTACCTTTCAGAAAGTTTTTCTTCTTAATTAGATTGGAAAAGTAGTTGATTTTTCACATAATCTTAGGTATATTAATATTATATATCTTATCCTAGCTAAAGCAGTCCTCTAGACATCCAGATATGATCTAGTGAGGTTTTTTTTGGCGCTATGACTAGAAATCATTTATCAAACATCAGCATGAGGTATTTGACTTTATAATAAAGCTAACCGCAAACCAGCACTTTCTGTGGTTATTTAAAAATTATTTTAGTTTTATATTTACTTATTTATTCTATCTATCAAATGCACTTCTATGTTTAAATTAAATATTAGATGACAAATAAAATATAAAGATACTCTTTTTATTTCTATTTATAACAAAAACATAATTACATTAGCTAAATTAAAAATGAAGCTGAAAAATCGTAGCTACATCTATAACTTCTATAATCATAATATTATAAATAAGAAACTAATAGAAGTTATTTCTTGTTATATTTTTCATCACTTTTGTAATATAAAACAATATAAGACTAAATCTATTTCTAGAAAAAAGTGATCCTTCCATCTTTTTAATTGGTCTTTTTTTTGTTAATCTTTTGTATCTTAAAAGGTTAATGTATATATAATCTAAGAGGATGATGTGATTTGAGAGAATTCATTAAGTAACATAAATAAGGTATTTTATTTGAATTTTCATCTATTATCCCACATGGTATTTAATTGAGTTAAGTCTTTTTATACATGGTAAGATTGCTATAGTGAAAATTTTATTATAATTAAATTCATATTTAAGAGTTAGTGCAATGTTAAAAGATTACAAAGCCAAAAAAGAATCTTATTTAATAATTAATTAATTAATAGTTAATTCTTACTAATTAATATTTAATATTTTGATATAACCACTGACTGAATAATAAGTCAATTAATTAAATTGATGAATTGAATGTTAAAAAAAGTTGGAAGAGATGAATTCTTAATGTTAGTTAAAAATATTAATTCAATAAGTTTTTAAAATTTAATCAAATTTAAGAATTTATGTAATATAAGTTACAATCCTAGTTGTCATACAATGTTAAAATTTTGTCTTATGTGGAAAATAAGAGAATATCTTTCTCTTTGTGTTGTCTTTAATATATATACATAGATTCTGACTGTTGTTCCAAGAATTTAGGTGTAACCATCTCCATTGCATTTAGAACCCACTTAGAAGGATCCTAAATACTTTGGGGCTTTTGCTCTGTGATGTCTTATTAATATCTTAGATACCTTCTTGTTTGATTCTTGTGTATGTGTATATGCAATACTGGCTTTTCATTACAGTTTCCATTTCGAATCTTCTATCTGAAGTTTGTAATTTATTCTTAGATTCTTACACTGTTGGAGATTGCAATAAAGAGAGATTACTTGTCTCCAAATTTCGAAACAACAAGTGAGCTTCTTGGTTCAACTGTCTCACCTGGATCTGAAGGTAATGATTCTTCCAGTATAGAAAGAATTCCTGTGCTGCCATGGTTACCACAGACAACTGCAGCTGTAGCCTTGAGAATTCTGCAATTGGATTCATCCATATCCTGCATGGTACATGAGAAAGTGGCGATTCAAAAGGACAGGAGCAATGGCATAGTTATTGTGAGTAATTTCTTTGAAATTTTGAATGATATGGTTTAAATTTTATGTTTTCTGCAGGAGACAGGACTTCTTATGGGGTTCTTTTGTAAGTTTTTGTCTGTTATTTCTCCCCTGGAAAGCAATATTGTTGCAATATGCCTCAGTGCAGAAGGCACATGCTATTGAAGCCATCGAGTGTTTCTTGAACAAAATAGTAAACGATCTCAAAAGACAGTAAAATACATGAAATGATTACAGATGTAAAATTTATCTTTGTATGCAAACCATTATATGTCCTCTTTAAAGCTGCAAAACTATTTGTTACATCTAACCATTCTTTGGGGGTGTACATAAGACTTAATTTGAGGCAAGTATTCTCTCGCTCCTTTCCTTATGTTCCCGCCAAGTTTGGACCTTAATAGAGGAGAGGTACTTCTACCACATTATAAGTTAGGCCAAGCCCTAGTAGGTATGTCATCGCTTGACAGCATATATATGCATAAGAAACACTTTGTTGAAACGTCACCATGTTTCTTGGCTTTAAAACTAACCTGACAGGGTATCCAGTGAATTATATCCTTCTTTTGGAATTTGTAGAGTAGTCAACATGGGTCCTGATTATGAGTGGATGGGAAGGGGTTCTGAAAGATTACCAAGTTGTGTATCTCAATTTACATCTCCACCAATCAAAGGAAGAAGTGGTAACAAAGAACAATGGGTTCCTTTACTTTCAGTTTTATTTGAAAGACTTTCTTCTGTTTTCACCCCTACCTTTCAAACCTCCATTGATTCTGGAAATGTTTGATAGGTTACTGGGAATAATTCGCATCCGGAAACCATATCTATGATGTGTCAAAGTTCTTAATTTATACTTCACAGCTGGCCAAAATGTAACTCAATCCTCCAGTTATTGGCATCACCTCTTTTCTTCCGTGTATAGAGTGAAACAATTTAGGATCACTGACTTGTATTATATGACTCATATCTACTTCCTATCTTGTTCTACGTTTGTGTACTGAGTGAAACATTTTAGGATCACCGGCATGTATTGTATATGACTCATATTTACTATCTTCTTCTACATGTCATGTTATACTTCCTTGCCCTAACCTCCCAAACATAAGGGCCACTATCAACACAATTTATTTTTTAATCACGTAATACTGGTTGAGGAATATTCTGACTTGAATTTTTCCTGTCTTTTAGAAGCTTTCAACCAAGCAGACTGTTGCCAACAGCGTGCAGGATGATAAAACCGCTGAAACTTCTCGTCAAGGTGGATTTTCAGAAGAACAGAGTTGGATTGGTTTTGGGGGCTTGTGCCACGGACGAGGGAAGCAGAGTAGGAGGCACGCCTTTACAAATGCTGGAAGACTTCAAAAGGGGGGCATTGGTTCCAGATATGAATCTAGCAAAAGAACTAGCAACACTAAAAGTGGTATGTTAAGGCAAGAACTGGTATGGAAGTTGCAACCGCGTGCAAGAGGGCGTAAGCGTGGACGTCGAAGCACTAGAAGTCGGAAAAAATCAGTTAAGAAAGCAATCGATATAGCTTCCAAAGGAGACATTTCTAAACAAGTTACAAATGAAAATTCACCAAAAGGCTTGGTTGGGGATGAGTGGAATGCTAAAGAAAGAAGGCATCAGGTGGAGGACACTGAAAATGCTGGCAGCTCAGAAGGATCTGATCATAACAACAACCATACTCCTAGAAATGAATATGATCTCGCAGTTCATGAATATGGTGGCTTCGGTGGTGGTTTGATTGATGGAAGTTCCACTAATATTGATGTCAATGAGGAAAATGAAAATGGGAATTACCTAGATGAAGATGATGGTGACCAAGGTGATATTGATGTTGGGGAATATATAAATGGGGATATGGATGAAGGTAGAGTGGGGGAGGCCAGTGGAGAACGAAATGAAGATCCAGATGAAGGAACTGGATCAACTTCGTCAGATTTCAGCGACTGGGGGAATTAGAGCCAACTTTAGACGATTTTCAATGAAGAATAGGCATAGAGGATCATGACTTGTTCTGTTAGATTATATTCTTTAATGTTCAGGGTCCTGATTGATATTAAGTTTAATATACTTAACCAGTTATAGTTGCGAATAGTAAGTGTATATAGGAATAGCAGCTACAATGTATCAAATTCTAGAATTGTTATGTAGTGATTCGATAACTAATATTTCTACTTAGCCAATTCACTTGGCATTCTAGATTAGAAGTTGATTTGCATATTCCTTACAATTTGTATGAAATGTTCATGTTACTCAGGCATCGCAACTAAGAAATTTCTTTATGTTATTTTCACTATAATATGCTTCAGTGTCTCATCGCCAACTATATGGTCGGACATTTCTCATGGTTTCAGTCTAGTTCAAGAGCTATTTGTATTTAAGCTAAACTATAGATGTTCATGAGCACTCCATTGGCTCTACCGTAATAGTTGCCTACGCTCTTCCAAGCATTCATTCGTAGCTGTTACAGCATACACCACACCAGAGCATGGATGGAAGAACTTGAAAATTTAAGCCTACGTAACTTGTTGAGCCTCTTAACATAGCTGTACTTGGACTACCATGAAAGGAATGACAAGCAGCCGACTGCACCTTTACGAAGCAGATTGTACCGAAGACCCCATACCATCAGTCTTCTTCCACGGCCTATGTATGTTGGGCTTAAGTCGTCTACTCTTTGTTTTGTTGTGATACTTTAGTGGTACTGCTTTCAATCTCTTGTTCTTTGTACTTACTCTCTAATAGCCATACTATCGTCAACATAATCTCGATCGACGATTACCATAAGCTATTATATTATTGTTCTAACTGCATTACTTATATGACTGATCAATTAAAAAAATATTATTCATTGTGAAGAATAATACAGGAATAATAATAGACTGACACATAAATCTAAATTAAGGTGTATTTAATGAGTCGTTCTATAAGTCAAGCTCACGCTCAAATCGACCTAAGGATTAATTATTCTATACGGTTAGAAGAGTTGGATTTTGGGATCTAATTAAAAAAATACTATTTTATATTTTTAATTTTTAAAAACTTATTTTAAAATTTTTAATAAAATTGATTTATAGGCCAACCCATTTTTATCCCTATAAAAATATTAGAACTGTATTTTTCTTTAATTTACCATTATTAACATTTGAAGTAACGTGTACTTGCCTAATTGTATTGTCCAATTATTTTCTTACGATGTGTGTGAAAGTCCGGTATCGTACAAGTTTTTGAAACACAAACTCTTCACATCTATGATCTAACCGTATTAACGAGAGTGCCCTCTGTTTTTCTCTATAAACGTAAAAGTATTTTTTAGCACAAGGTATTCTATATGTCGTTCCTTTGGTGCAGCATTTTAACTCTTGAGGCTGCTTTAAAAAGGTAATACGAGATGAAAATGAGATTAGAAAGCTGAATCAAACATATAAGCTAATTTTGTCGTAATTGATGTGTTTATGATAGAATTAACTTTAAATAGTCTTTACTATATTTTAAATTAAAATTTATTATAATTATTTTTTATTATGATAATTATATTGACCTTTTTTAAGTAGGTATTTTAAATTTACGGGACAAGATTTTTTTTTATTTTACACCGCAATATTAAGATAAAAGAGTTATTTTTGATTTTAAGTTTTACACTAATCAATAAGCTTGACTTAAATATTTCGGAGTGAATAATTTTAACCAAAAAATGTTAAAGTATAATTTTACTTTAACGAAAATTTTAAATCTTTCCGTTAAGTGTCAGGTTAATGTTAACCTGACAAATTTTAAAATATTTTTTTATCATTTTGTGAGCTCATATACCACATCATTGCTGACGTGTTATAGTGGGATATATTTTTTTAAAAACATTAAAAATCAATTTTTTTTATATATAAGACCCGCATATTTTAGAGTCCAGATCCTCTGTCCAATTTTATGGTGTCTTATTGTGTCCAGTGAATCTCAACCATTTATCTATGTAGGTTTCGCATAGGTCATTTTCTCTATGGATTAGGCTTTCATGGCAGAGACTTAATATAGCTTTAAAATAATGAGATAAATTTTTAGTAAAGATATTACCATCTGAAGCATGTTGTTTTTCTGTCTGAATGCGTCCCTGCATTTGCATGTTTTCATATTTTACAAAATTAGATGAGATATATATAGCATTATAGACATTAGATGAGATATATATAGCATTATAGACATACGCAGTAACATAACCTCAAATGAAAATGACCTCTACTAAAAGATGCCACTAACAAATTGAAAAGTAGTTCCTAACTGTTGCGAGACAACAACATCAAAGAGAAAATGTACACACAATTACCATGGGTTCTGAGGACCCTAAGAGAGTTTTCACAAGAGAATCATGGCAGATGATTTTGAAAGAGATCCAGCAAAGTAACTTTGGAAAACATTAAGTATAAACCAGACTAAAAGAGGAAATAAAGTAAAACATAATGAGAAAACCTGTAGTATAAAATTTTGAAGATAGATTTTCCAGCAGCGAATAAGGTGCAAGCATGGATTCATAAAACAATTTTCAGATTTCAGAATAGTTATGCATGTTTCAATCAACATTTTCAGCTTACAGTGCAATATCCCTTCACAATAAGATGAATATAATGTAGGGGGTGAACGTGCAGTGTTTTGCACAGAGGTGTCAGCCTTGTGAAATATGTTCTACACTAGTTCTGACTACAACATAAAATTGCATATATGAAATTCAAATACACCGCATTACAATCATGTGTTTTACAAAGATTCAATCATTTCTCATCTTCATGTGTCCAAAAGGCATAAATAAAAAGTGTATAGGCTACATACTTTCGACCTTTAAGTGCAAATTAACAAGCTACGATTCATGAAAGAAGGTACATTAGAGGGTATACATCAGGCATACTTTTCATTACACATTCATTTATTTAGCTAACAACATCCATTATTGAAGGACACTAACATTTTGGTTAGTTGGGTCGTCGTTGAACAGAAAGAAAATGATAATGAACAACCACGACATCACCACTACCCACCCGCCTAATCTTCCTTCTCCACCGCCACCCTTAAGAACCGCTGCGTTCTCGTACCTATCTTTATATAATCCAAACTCTTGTTTTCTACTTAACGGTATGTCTTGTACACCAGACACTCTCCACTTGGTAGCTCCTGCTTCACCACACTTTTACACGTGAAGTTGAACCCCATAGCATCGTAGCTCGCATAGCTAAAGCCTTCCTCTAGTGTCAAGTGCATAGTGGACAACGATGCACCTTCAATCCCATTCATCAAGTACATGGGTTGAAACTGTGGTCGCAAGTCACATGACTCTCCTATTTCTTCTCTCCACCATGCCATTTTGTTGTGGGGTGTAAGATGTTGTCAGCTGATGCTTAATCCCAGCTTCCCTGCACAATAGCTCATATTTCTTTGAAGTAAACTCTCCTCCATTGTCAGTTCTTACTGACTTGATTTTCCTGCTACACTAATTTTCTACTAGATTCTTAAAATTTGTGAAGATGTCAACTACTTCTCCCTTGCTTTTAAAAAGCCAAGAGAATCTAGAGTAATCATCAATCATTAACAAAAAATACCTGCTGCCATTCAAGGATTCTTCAAGCATTGGTCCACACACATCCATGTGAATCAATTGCAGTGTTTCAGTAGCTCTCCAAGATGATCTAGGAAATGGGAGTCGAGCTTGCTTCCCCTTAAAGCATGTTGTACACTGAGATCCATCACTCAACTCTGTAGGAAGGTCATCTGCCATCTTCTTTTGTGCCATTTCTTCAAGCCCTCTTATGTGAAAATGTCCCAATCTCTTGTGCCAAAGATCTGTCATCTGAGTATTACTAACCATTGCAATATGTTGAACATCTTCCATTTTCAGAGAAAAGCACTTATTTTTCACTTTAACTTTGAGAATCTCCTTTTCAGTTGAATCTATGATTCTGCACTCATCATTTTCAAAGAACACTTTAAACTCTTTTTCAATAAGTTGTGCAACACGAAGAAGATTATAGTGAATCTTAGGCACAAAAAGGACATCTGAAATTGTGCTAAGACCTTCTCTGGTACAAATCTCAACTACTCCTTTCCCTTCCACTGAAATGCACTGACCATTACCAAGCTTGACATTTGCATGGAAAGATCTATCTAGCTGCGTAAACATACTAAGATTGGAAGAAATGTGACTTGTACAACCACTGTCTATGATCCACTCTGTTGAGGGTGACTCCACCAGATCACAAGTAACAACAAAAAGTTGTTCTTCTTCTTCAATGACTTGAGCTTCCGCAGAGGAGTGTCCAGACTGATTCTTACAAATTGCCTCCATATAGCCCTTCTGATTACATTTCCTACAAATTACATCAGGTCTCTTCCAACATCTGTAAGCCAAATGATTTGACTTACCACAATGAGGGCATGGGTTGTACTTTGCATTTTTATCACCAAATTGCGTCTTGGATTGACCATTTTGATGATTATGATTTTTCTGTGCCTTGGAACCTTCCTTCGACCATTTCTTCTTAGACTTCTCTTGATCTGCATTTTCTATGGATGCTTTATAAGCACCCTCATAAGTATCACCCTTCCTCATTAGATGTCTCTGCTCCTGTACTTGCAAAGCACTTACAACTTCAGCCAACTTAATACTGGACAGATCTTTCGAATTCTCCAGCGAAGCAATAGTTGCTTCATACTTCTTTGGAACTGAAATCAGCAACTTTTGGACAATTCTTTCATCTTTAAATTCCACTTCAAGAAGCCTGATCTGATCAGCTAGCTGGCACAATTTATCCGCATAAGCCTTGACAAACTCACCATCTTTCATCTGGAGTCTATCAAACTCTCTCATAAAGTTGAGCACTTTCCTGTGCTTAACTCTTTCATCTCCCTGGTATTCTTCATTCAAGAAATCCTAGATTTTCTTTATTGCATTTATCTTCATAATTCTTGTAAAGATGGAGGGAGCTAACGCCTAATACAAGCAAGACCGGGCTCGAGTTTTCTTGGTGATCCTTTCCCTCAACCACCTTAGTTGAGGTATGGTCGCATCCTCCGCAGGCACCTCAATGATGTAGTCACCTTCAACAGGTTTCCAAAGATCCTGTCCTTGCATGTACACTTTCATTTTGATTGCCCAGACTATATATCTTTCACCATTAAACACTGGAAGCTACAGGCCTTGAGATAAATTCTCAGCCATCTTTGATGAACTTCTCTAAATTACAATACTCCAGGAATAATCACCAACGTTGGATCTTCAAGAAAGCTCCTTCACATAATCACACACTCACAGGTCCCTCAAGAAAGAAATGCTCTATTGCACATGAGGTTTATTTGATCAGTTCCAGTTGGGAACTGATGAGTTAGTTAACAAGAAAGGATTAAAGAAAACTTAACAAGAAAAGAAAGAAGAGAGCGTTTTGAGAGATATCAAGATACTGTGTATATAAGAGAATTGTTATATTGCATGTGTATTACATACATTCATACTTGCGACTTTATACACAATAACTGTCACTAACCAACTAACTAACTGCTAATTACAAATTAGTAAACTTCTTATTCCTTCAACATCACGTTATCCTCACTTATTCTGAGCCATCACTACTTCAAACAGTAAGCATATGCGAAAATCAACAGAGGAAATTTGAAATTAAGAGAGAAAATTAAAAATAAATTAAATTACAAAACGGGTCTCACATTTATTAGAAATTAATTTTTAATATATATTTTAAAGAAATGGGTCTCACCTTGCCCGTCAGCGCTGACATGGCATTGAGATCCACTCAGTTTAATAAAAAATTATTTTACAATTGCCAGGTCAATACTGACTTAGCACTTAACATATGCCTTTGAATTTTCCGTTATGGTAAGGTCATACTTTAACGGTTTTCAAATGTTATGGTTAGAATTGTTCATTTCGGAATGTTTGGGTCAAACTTGTCAAATGATGTAAAACTTATGATCAAAATTGATCCTTTTACCGCAACCAAAAAGTATTCAAATAGTTATTTTAATAATTCTTTGATTTCTTTCCTCATATTTTTATTACATAATTATTGAAAAAAATAATTACAACTTATTAATATATATTATAAATATGAGTTAAAAGATAAGTGCTTTTAGTTTCAAATGTATTAATTTAATTTAAAATTACAATTTATATCTGAATATGATTATTTAAATAATTAATTTACTTAATAATTAATTTAATTTAATAAAAAATAAAAATTAATGTAACGTTCATAATATATAAAATTATCTAAAATTTAACTATATTGAAGTGCTTTAACTTCCTCTCTAAACATACTTACTTAACGTAAAGTTAATATCCTTTTATATTCACTATAAAATTTACTTATATAAAATAGTATACTTGTTTTTAAGCTTTTAATTTCTCAAACCTCATGCTCCTATAAACTCTTAATTTTATAAAACCTACACAGTCCTTTTCTTCATCATGTGCGTATTCCACATTCAAAGACAAGAAGAACGCTCGTGTCCTGTCCAGATACCAAGAGCGTCAGAACATAACCAAAGCCTGTCCTGTCATTCTAACTATTCTTACTGACTCTGGTTGACTAAATGCACGGCCGCACGTGTCACTTACATGGGTCCCATGTTTCTTTTCACATTTCACAATTCCAACTCCAGACATTGGAAGAATCCTTCTTCCTTACCTGGTGTCTGGTGCAGTGCAAGAAAGAACAAGGAAAGCAAAAATGTTTGTTCTTATTTCCCTCTTCTTTCTCTCTCTTCCACTCTCCACCACTCCTCTAAACCAAGAAGGTCTGTACCTCCAGCAAGTCAAACTCGGTCTCTCCGACCCAAGTGGCGTCCTCTCCTCCTGGAACGACCGCGACGACACCCCTTGCGCCGGTTGGTACGGCGTCCGCTGCGACCCCGTCACTCGCCGTGTCATCTCCATCGACCTCTCTAACTCTCAGCTCGCCGGACCTTTCCCTACATACCTCTGCCGTCTCTCTTCCCTCTCTTCCATCTCCTTCTTCAACAACTTCATCAACTCCTCTCTTCCTTCTGATATTTCCATGTGTCGTGCGCTTGAAGATTTGAACTTGGTGTCGAATCTCTTGATTGGTCCCATTCCGGGTTCACTCGTTGAGTTGCCGAATCTCCGGAGCCTAAACTTGGCGGGAAACAATTTCAGTGGTGATATTCCTTCGGAGTTTGGAAAATTCCAACGACTCGAGTCGCTTCAACTTGCTGGTAACTTACTTAATGGGACGATACCGAGTCAACTGGGTAATGTATCGAGTCTGAAGGAGCTGTCTTTGGCGTATAATCCGTTCTCTCCGAGTTTTATTCCAACCCAATTTGCCAACTTGACAAACCTTGAGAAACTTTGGCTCGCTTCATGTAATCTTGTGGGATCAATTCCAGGGAACGTTCTAAGCGGATTGAGTCGGCTGCAGAATTTGGATTTGTCGGAAAACAGTCTCAATGGGTCAATCCCTCGTTCGCTCACCGAGCTCAAGAGTGTAATTCAGATTGAACTTTACGATAACAACTTGTCTGGAGAGTTACCGAGTGTCGGTTTTTCAAACATGACGACGCTGAGAAGATTCGACGTGTCCACGAACGAGTTAACCGGAACGATTCCTGACGAGTTGTGCGCGTTGCCATTAGAGTCGCTGAACCTGTATGAGAACAGATTTGAAGGGACTTTACCGGAGATTATAGCGAAATCTCCCAACTTGTACGAGCTTTACTTGTTTAATAACAAACTTAGAGGTTTGCTGCCAAGTCAACTCGGCATGAACTCGCCGTTGAGGCGGCTGGATGTTTCGTACAATGGGTTCTCTGGCGAGATGCCACAGAATTTATGTGCGAAAGGGGAATTAGAAGACCTTATGTTGATTTACAATTCGTTTTCCGGGAAAATCCCAGAAAGTCTGGTGAAGTGCAACAGTTTAGGACGGATTCGATTAAGGAACAACAAGCTTAATGGGACTGTTCCTGATGAATTGTGGGGGCTTCCAAGAGTATACTTGCTTGAACTTGACGAGAACTCCCTTTCTGGGAAAGTTTCTGACAGAATCTCTTCTGCTTATAATCTCTCAGTCCTGAAGATTTCAAAGAATCTGTTTTCTGGATATATACCAATGGAGATTGGGTTTTTAGGCAACTTAAAGGAATTTTCGGCGAGTGGTAATCTGTTCACAGGGGAAATACCTAGGACTTTGGTGAAATTAGATTCGCTGACTAAACTTGTTCTTAGCGACAATGAATTATCTGGTGGGTTTCCTGAAGGAATTCAAAGTTGGCAGAGTCTAAATGAGCTTGATTTGTCAAATAATAAACTATCTGGTTCGATCCCGAGTGAGATTGGTAGACTGCCAGTGCTAAACTATCTGGATCTGTCAATGAATTTCTTCTCTGGGAAAATTCCATTAGAAATGCAGCAATTGAAGCTCAACGTGTTGAACTTGTCGAACAATAGGCTTTCTGGGGAGCTCCCTCCTCTTTACGCAAATGATATTTACACTAGTAGTTTCATGGGAAATCCTGGTCTGTGTGGTGATCTGAAGGGTCTGTGTCCGAACATAGGTGATTCTAAGAAGCTGCCGCATTCTTGGATTCTTGTAACAATTTTTTTACTGGCTGGCTTAGTTCTTATCGTTGGGTTAGCTTGGTTCTGCTTCCAGTACAGGGCTTCGAAGAGAAACAATACAAAAAGGACTGCTATGTCTAAGTGGAGATCATTCCACAAGCTGGGGTTTAGTGAGTTCGAAATAGGGGATTGCCTGAAAGAAGAAAATGTGATTGGAAGTGGATCTTCTGGTAAAGTCTATAAGGTTTTGCTCAGTGGTGGTGGGATGGTGGCAGTTAAGAAACTGAGTAGGGGGACAAGGAAAGATAATAATAGTGTTCACTCTGAAAAGGATGAATTTGAAATGGAAGTTGAGACTTTGGGAAAAATCAGGCACAAAAACATAGTAAAATTATGGTGTTGTTGCAACACTGGTGATTGCAAGCTTCTAGTTTATGAATACATGCCCAATGGGAGCTTGGGGGATTTGTTGCACAGTAGGAAGAGAGGTTTGTTGGATTGGCCGATCAGGTACACGATTGCATTAGATGCCGCAGAGGGTCTCTCTTATTTGCACCATGACTGCGATCCTCCCATCGTACATCGAGATGTGAAATCCAACAACATTTTGTTAGATGCAGAGTTTTGTGCTAAAGTTTCAGATTTTGGTGTTGCCAAAGTTGTTCAGCGAGTGGACAAGGGTACAGAGTCCATGTCTGTGGTGGCAGGTTCCTGTGGATATATTGCACCTGGTAAATGACGTACTTATGTTACTTCTCACTAAATTTGTCCACATTACATGCAAAAATACTTGTTATGGATTAAGTTTTATCTGGTCTTTTTCTTGTTGCAGAGTATGCTTATACCCTTCGAGTGAACGAGAAGAGTGACATTTACAGTTTCGGAGTGGTGATATTGGAGTTGGTTACAGGCAGGCAACCAGTAGATCCAGAATTTGGAGAAAAAGACTTGGTCAAATGGGTTTGCACCACAGTAGACCAGAAAGGAGCGGACAGTGTAATAGACCCCAAACTTGACAGCGTACACAAAGATGAAATTTCCCGGGTTCTGAACGTTGGCCTCCAGTGCACAGTCTCACTTCCCGTTAGCCGACCATCAATGAGGAGGGTGGTTAAGATGTTGCAGGAGGCTGGTTCGGAGACCAAACCCAAGTCTTCTTCTAACAAATTGTGTCCCTATTACCCGGAAGAGGGCTAAGATCAGGTGGAAGTGTAACTTTTTTAAAATTCTGTAGTAGATGACGTTAACTAGTGGTTTGCTTTAGTTCTAGTCGATCATTTCAAAGGTGGTTGATTCCATTTCCACGGGGTGAAGGGAATGATTGATGTGAAGTAGATTTAGTCTCTTCAAAAAGTAATGTGGACGAAAATTGAGGCATGAATGATTGTATCTTGTATTAAATTAGTCGGTGCTCCCCAGCTTTAGTTAGGTGATTTGCCGAACACCTAACATGCAACTCTTAAGACTTTTCAACATGTTGGAGTCTATGTTCACTGATAAGCTGTCATATCATTGAAATTTGCCGTAGCTTTGAAAAGCTAAACACGGCAACTATGATTGCGGCATTGTTCAAAGAGGCAAGAGTGATGATTGATTTTTGATAAGTATAAAAATCCTATAAATAATTATGAAATTAAACATAAATTTATAATTAATGGGAAATTTATATATAATAAAAGAGATAATTAACCTTCTTTTTGTTTGGTATAAAGGTGTATCTGTTTCCCAATTGTGAATCATTATTCAACGTTGGCGTCTGTCTCTCTGAAAGCTACCTCAATTCATCGACTAGAACTGCGATATGTGAATGGTCCGACGGTAAGACAAGACAAGTTTTCAGATTTGACGGGACATAGTTGGATAGTTATGCTTGTCGTGCTCCATGTACTGTTCCCGCTTTATCTATGTGCTGCTAAACAATAAGACAAAACAGCCTCCTCAGTCCTCCGTTTTTGACTAAGGAAGCAGTACTGTTATGTTTATGTGACTGCTTGACGGTGATATGATCCTAAATCTTAGGTGGCTTATGATTGATCAATAACTGTTAAATGTGCATCATGTTGCGGCAAAGAATAAGTCAACAAATCTAGTAGTTATTATCAAACAAATAATACCGTTGTAGATTTT
>JAOTIZ010000203.1:44316357-44329336 GCA_027123425.1 Erythroxylum panamense | reverse complement strand
CTCAGCATGACCCACAAAGTCCTTCCATCGAATATTTGATACCCTCCTTCTGCTGCTCCTTCTGACTCCCTTAATTTTCGGATTCGGTGCCACCTGTCCCTTGTGCGTAACGAACTCTCCCTTTGTCTTGTTGTCCGGCTGGTTTACTGACGCTAAGTTAATATCCTGATTATTATCGATCATGGGCTCTGGGCTGCTACTCGTTACAATACCCTCCCCATCGAGAACAACCTTGTCCGCAAGGTTGAATTCTGGAAAATCCTGGAGAAATTCCCGAGCATCCTCCCAAGTAGCATCAGTATCTGTACTGCCTTCCCAGCGCACCAAGACTTGCGGAATCGAAGACTGCCCTTGCAATAAGGAACCAGTAGCCAAGACAGCCTGAGGACGCAAAATTGGACCGTGCTGGGATGTTGCCAAGGGAAGAGGCAAGTATTGCTCTTTGTTGTCACCTCGAAATTTTTTTAACAAGGAAATGTGAAAAATCGGATGTATACGAACAGCAGCTGGTAAGTCAAGCTTGTAAGCAACAGGACTCAACTTGGCAATAATGCGGAAGGGGTCAAAAAATCGCATGCCTAGTTTCTGATTCTGTCGCAAAGCCAGAGAATGTTGCCTATAAGGCTGAAGTTTAACCAAAACATAGTCATCCACATCCAACTCCCAAAGTCTACGCTTAGAGTCCGCATGGTGTTTCATATACTGCTGGGCCTTAAGCAAGTTGTGCTTTAAGTTAACAAGCAATGTATCCCTTTCTTGTAATAAGTCTTGTAAGGCAGGAGGATCATTAGTATGAAGCTCATACCTAATAAGTGTAGGAGGATCATGCCCAAAAAGAGCCTTGAAGGGAGTCATCCGAATACTGTGGTGAAAAGAAGTATTGTACCAGTATTGTGCCCATGGTAGCATCTTTAACCAGCATTTAGGATTGTGGAAACAATAGCATCTCAAGTACATCTCCAATGTTTTGTTAAGTACCTCACTTTGGTCATCCGTTTGAGGATGGTAAGATGAACTCATGGCTAAGGACGTGCCCTGTAGTTTGAAGAGCTGCTGCCAAAAGTGACTGATGAAACCTTTATCACGGTCAGAAACAATGGACTTGGGAAAACCATGAAGTTTGACGATTTGATGAATAAAAACCTCAGCCATCTGTTTACTAGAGTAATCGGTCTTGAGAGGAGTGAAGTGGGCAAATTTGGACAAACGATCAATAACAACCATGATTACCGTGTAAGAATTCACTGGAGGTAAGGCTGTAATGAAATCCATGCAAATGTCCTCCCAAACCTGGTTTGGAATAGGCAACGGTTGGAGCAAACCAGCAGGAAGTTTATTCTCAGCCTTTGCTTGTTGACAGATGACACAATTGAGAATATATTGCTTGATCTGCTGTTGCATATTAGGCCAGTAAAATTGGGAACAAATCCGCTCAACAGTCTTCGCAATTCCGGAATGGCCCCCTATGGAAGAATCATGGAATTCCTGCAAAATCTGCAGCACCAAAGGGCTATCCTTAGGAATGACAATTCTGTTTTTCCAGTGCAGAATGCCCTTTTTAACAGAATAGGGGCCCTCTGGATGTTGAGTCGCATGGCAGCTAGTTAGGATGTGTTGTAAGTCCTGATCATCCTTCACAGCGCGTTGGAGTTGTTGTAGCCACTCAACTCTGGGTTCAGACCATGCAGCAGAAAAACTTCTAGAAAGAGCATCCGCAGGAATATTTTCAGCTCCTGGTTTATACTGAATGGTGCGGCTAAGATGGCATATCCCTTGATAAATCGTCGATAATAACCCGTTAGGCCTAGGAAGCCCCGCAACTGTTTGATATTTTGAGGAAGTGGCCAGTTAACAACAGCACTGATCTTGCCTTTCTCCAAATGAACACCAGCTCCCGTGAGTACATGACCCAAATATTCAATTTCAGTGGTGCCAAAAGAACACTTAGAAAGTTTGGCAAAAAGAGTTTCCTTCTTCAAAACCTGCAAGATAACCTCAAGATGGTGCAGATGAGTATGCCAAGAAGGGCTATAAACCAATATATCATCGAAAAAAACCAGCACAAATTTCCGCAAGAAGCTCTTAAACACATCATTCATTAAAGCTTGAAAAGTGGCGGGGGCATTTGTTAAGCCAAAAGGCATAACCAACCACTCGTAATGCCCATGGTGTGTTCGAAATGCTGCCTTGTGTCTATCCGCAGGATTGAGAAGAATTTGGTGGTAACCGGACCGAAGATCCAGCTTAGAAAAATAGGTAGCACCATAGAGCTCATCTAGTAGCTCATCCACGGTAGGCATTGGAAAAGAATCCTTGATGGTAATAACATTTAACGCCCTATAGTCTGTGCAAAATCTCCATGTACCATCCTTTTTTTTTTACTAACAAAATAGGAGAGGAAAATGGGTTGTGGCTAGGTTGTATGATACCAGTGTCCAGCATCTGTTGGACCATCATTTCGATGTGTTCTTTCTGGTGATGTGGGTACCGATACGGCTTGACCTTAACAGGGCGGGAACCGTCAAGTAGTGGAATAGAATGATCATGTATACGTGGTGGAGGCAACTCCGTAGGAGTGTGAAAAACTTGCTGATAAGTCCGCAATAGTAATGCTATTTTAGGTGCCAAATCCTGCGGAAAATCTGGAATGGAAGAGAAGGGTGGATCCACCTTCTCAATGTGCATGGTGTAGGCTTCGGCTATCGCATCAGTGTGGTGCAGTCGGCGTATGTGGTGACATTGAGCCTCTGTGGGAAGTAAAATCGGATCACCCTGAAGAGTAATGAACCGGCCAAGATGAAAAAACTTGAGCTGAAGGGATTGGTAATCCGCCAAATGAATCCCTAAGGTGGCTAACCAAGTAGCACCCAGAATTAAATCAGCACCTGAAACAGGTAATAAATACACAAGAAGGTGAATAGTATGGCCTTGCACATCTACAGTGAGATTTTTAATGTAGCCCTCAGCTTGCATATGATGACCATTCCCCACCAACACCTTGAAAGTAGGAGCTGGTTCAATCGGCAACTTGAGGAACTTAGCAATGCGTGGCTGTAAAAAATTGTCGGAGCTCCCCCCATCAACAAGAACTTGGATGTCGAGACCTTAAACTTGGGCAGTGAAACGAATAGTACATAAGCCATGGAGACCATTCAGAGCATGCATGGACAAATGATGATCCACAGGTGGGTTGGTCACAGACGGCTTAGGAAGGGAATTATCGCCTCCATTGTCAATACCAAGGTGAGGCGTATCGGAATCAGGAAAATCCTCTTCATACTGCAGTAACATAAAGTGTTTATTGGGACATTTGTGGTTGAAGTGAAATTTCTCATCACACCAGTAACAAAGACCTTTATCCCTCCGCAGCTGAAGTTCTGCTGGGGACAGGCGCTTAACTAGGGGCTTGGAACTATTGAAGGAAGGTTTAATGGCAGGGGTTGGTAATAACGGTGGAAGGTGTTGGTTTGGTGAGGTACGAGGTGCTGGGTTAGCGTTAATAGGGACTGGTGAAGAACGAAAAGTGGGTTGAGATTGGGAGGTGTTTGGGGAAAAGACAGGCCGAAAAACAGTGGTGTATTTTTCGTCATATAATTTTGCAAGAGCAACAGCACGCAAAAGGGTGGTGGGGCACTGAGAAACTACATCACGCCTAAGATCTGTTTTGAGGCCACTGATAAAACAATCCAACACAGCCTCAGGGGGCTCCAGGTGAACTCGATTAGCTAAGGCAGTGAATTCCAAATAATAATCATTAACCGACCCAGTTTGATGGAGTTTAAACAATGAGGCTCGCGGATAATCAAATAAGGAAGGGCCAAATTCAATTTCTACAGCTCGCTTCAAGTCATGCCATGAACGAAAAGGCTGAGTCCGTTGCATCATTTGAAACTAAGGTACAACGCCCTTGTCCATGTGCATCGCAGCTACCGCAATCCTTTCCAAATCTGGAGTACTATAGTAATCAAAAAATTGGTCAGCACTAAAAATCCATTCAAGTGCATTACCACTATCAAAACGAGGAAAATCAAAATTCCATTTCTTGGGATGAGAAGGGGGGCGAGTGTGTTGCTGTGGATCCGAGGTTGAGGCCGGGCCATGGGTATGAGAACATGGATGATTCTGCATGAAGGATTCCAGAGCCAAACGGAATGTCTCAATCTGAAGTTTCGTTTCCTCAGCCATTTGCATCGTGAATGTGTGTTGTTCTGCAGTCTTGTTTTCAATCAACTCATATAATTTCTTAATCTCCGTATTCATCTTCTTCAAGTGGGTGTTCTCAGCCATAGTTGATGAAAGCACCAATGTAATAGTATCGATATTAATTTGCAGTTACAGAGAACAGTCCTTCTCTATATAGTGTTTGACAAGAAAATAAACCCAAAATCACCAATTTAATGACACTCTTCGTAAGCTAAAATAGTAGGGAAGGTTAGGACCGAGGGTCTTCCACTCAAGCTTCACCGTCGAGATTCAGGGACCTGAATCAGAAGAATGCATTAGAATAGCGGGAGGGATAGAGAGAGAATTCCAGAGAGAAGAGAATTCAGGGAAAGGTTGTTACCACTCTCAGCATGACCCACAAAGTCCTTCCATCGAATATTTGATACCCTCCTTCTGCTGCTCCTTCTGACTCCCTTAATTTCCGGATTCGGTGCCACCTGTCCCTTGTGCGTAACGAACTCTCCCTTCGATCATGGGCTCTGGGCTGCTACTCGTTACAGTGCACACAAAAGGGTTCACTCCCTTAATATAAGATCGAGTGATTCATAAACATGGCTATATTACAATTTCTATGTTTGCTCGATTACTTAGACTTATCATACTTGTTGATAGTTCAGCTAAATTTATTTCATCCTCAAATAATTTTAATAACACAGTTAATATTTCATATATGTTATATTAACTGCACTTAATTTTTATGCATCTTCATCGACAACCCATCTAAAATATGGTTGAAAGCTAATTAAACATCATAATAAAATGTTAGGAGTTGATTAATATGAGTAACGAACATAAGGTGCTTATTTTATCCAAAAAAATGTATAAATATATGTGTGTACGTGTGTGGGTGTATATGCAAAATTTTCATATATTTAAATTTTAAATTATTGAAGAATGTATTGGAAAATCCGATTGAGCAACATACTCTGTTTTCACATTTATTAGTTATATTAAGAATATGATTTTAAAATTGTCAATTATCCTTTTTTATGTTATTTCATAATAAAATATTTTGATTAGATATAAAATATGTATTTAGTATTTATTATTTTTAAGTTTAACTACATTCATTTTCAAAACTTTTGAATTCTTTCTATAATATTTGAAAACTATTTTTAAGTATCATTTACTTTGATTAAAGATTTCGCAAGGCAAATAATAATAGAATAACTTAAATATTATCTTTAATTATTTTATGGTCATGAATCTTATATATGTTAGCCAATCTTTATGCAGTTTACACCATGCTTTATTGCTTTATGAGGATCGATTTAAATACTAGATCATAAATAGTATTAAAACATAGCAATTCTTATATTAGATATTTAAAAGATTTCAAGCTAAATTATCATTTATATAATTTTTTATAGACATAAGCAAATGTTTTATACATATTTTTTTTTGTAAGTAAGTTCAATAAATTAATTCTCTAATAAATAGTTGTATATTTGTTTAAGCATCTTAATGGTTTAGCATATAAAATCTACTACTTTTTTAAAGAAAAAATATGTTAATCTTTTCACTTTATTAATATACAGTATTAATTTAGAAATAATTTAAAGATAATATTTAACGTAGTATAAATTTATAATTATCTTTTTACTATAATTCTATTTAAATTATATAAATTATTCCACAAACTTTATTTTATAAAATAGTTCAAACTAAATAAACATGTTTCGATAAATAATATTATTAAATAAATAAATAATATAAAAAACATATTTCAACACTTTAGCTCGTGCAACCTCCGTAACGTCCTAAGAAAACCCTACAAATGACACATGAGAATACCTTAATTGAGTTTTAGTAAACAAGGAAATAAAGAGTTCTTATCATTAGGTCATTTTATTATCGAACCTAATTATAGAGTTTCGGTACCCCTAATAATAATTATAAACAATATTGTTTAAATTATTTATACACACCAATAAAAAAGTTTAAAAATTTTAAAAATTCTTATTATTAGATTATTGACACTTTAACTTTTTCCTTTATCGTGAATGCGTACGAAGTACAATTTAAGACATCAAAAGTTTGTACATCTAGATTAGTACATATTAAACAATGTCGCATTGTCATCTGTTACACCTATAAGTCCTAATTATGGAATTATATAGGTGTTGAGGTGTATTAACCAATGTTTGACACTCGAGATAATATAATAAGACAAAGAATTATGAGTAGACAAGAAAAAAAGACATTGTAGATGAAAGCTTGAGAGTAGGTAAGCAATAACAGACATTGGTACACATCGGTAAAAATCTTCGACAAGATGTAAGATTTGGATGTAAGACTAAAAGATGAGCTCGAGATGGACTTTAGATTGACGGTTAGCTGATAAAGACATGTGAAAGTGATAAGGACTTAATGTGTGTTAAATATACGGACCATGACTTATGGACTTGACATAGGTAAGCATTAGCTATATGAAAGACTTTAGGCTTGAATAATTTATCATTGATGAATAGAGATCAAGGAAAGGTCTTAGGTGATGTGGTGAATAAGATCATAGTAGATATGCATTAGCTTTAAATAATAAAGACTACTTAGGAGAATAATCTGAAGTGGTAGAGTTATTTATAGATATGAATGTATTTTTCTTAATTAAATGTAATGCTTTATTTTGTTAGTTGTGATATAGCTTAATCCTATCAGATAAAGTTCTATTTGGATGTGGATGTCAGCCAATTGGTTAGTGTGATATAATATGATAAGGATAGATGTGCTCTAGGTAGTTTAGCTCAATTAGAATTATAAATTGTAAAGCCAAAGGTACTTATAAATAGCTTATTTGAGCCTTATTCCTTGGAACAATGATAGAGGAGAGGGGAATATATTGAGAGAGGGAGTATTCTTTTGTATACTTTTATGAAAATAATAAAGGTTAGTTTTTGCTGTAACTTTTGTGTGTTTTATATTGCCTTTGATTATTCATTATTTATATAGTATTCTTGTAAAAGTGTAAGAATAAATACTAAGAGAGTCGTGAGACATTCGAGAATAAGTTAATTATTTAATGATCAGGTGAAAGATTGAATCTTGCTTAATTAGACCTAAGTGAGATTGATGTGCAAATGAATAGGTGCGATTTTAGAATAAGTTTTGTCTTTATGACGATCATTATCATACCATCCACACTGCAATCAGTTACTCTTTCACACTAATTTATTTTGTGTAAAATAAAATATTGTTACTTTTAAAATTCCAACATATTTTATCATAATAGTATATGAGATATTTTCTTTAACTACAAATGAGATTCGTATTCATATTAAAATCATAAATTAGGCAATGAGTAGGAGACAAATGATATGCATGAATTATTTTTAGCCCCTTAAAAATTAATGTATTTTGAAGTTAAGAATGAAATTCATGACATTTTCTAAATTTACTAATGTGAAGCTATTTACCCCATTTGTAATGATTAATAATCAAATAGACAAGAATGAAATTTGAGATTTTTTCCTTCAAAAGTTTTGTGATACTAATTTTTTAATACCAATTATTCTGATATTAATTATTAAGCAAACATAAATGATATAAGAAGACAATAAATAAAAGAAAATACAAGAATCCACGTTGTTCAGTCAATTATGTGACTTACAATCGGTAAGAAGATAGACTTCTTCAATTACTATGAGAAAGATGTTGTAAGAAGAGAATAAATGACAACAACTTAATCTCCCAAAAGTTCTACCT
The DNA here is from genome assembly GCA_027123425.1 of Erythroxylum panamense. Lineage (NCBI taxonomy): Eukaryota > Viridiplantae > Streptophyta > Magnoliopsida > Malpighiales > Erythroxylaceae > Erythroxylum > Erythroxylum panamense. Next base: position 44,321,410 of record JAOTIZ010000203.1, on the reverse strand, counting down.
TATAAAAATTTTATCATAAGTATTTATAGTCTAAGATCGTATATAAAATATTTAAATATAGTGAAACTTTATTTCCACAAAAGTCTAAGATCACTGAAACTCTATTTCTATAAATACCTATCGACATTCGACACTAAAACTTTGTTTATGTGCATCTTTGTAAATCATCATATCACGAGTCTGATGCTTGTCCCTACAGGGTTCCAAGTTATATGAACATTTACTAGGTCCAAGCTATGCTTTAAATTTCCTATAGGCAATGACTTTTTCAGCATGTTAGTTACATCCTTCACCTTTTTCTAAACAAGATTGACCAAATTCAATTAATTTTTTAATCTTATAAAACCTTACATCCTTCAGTATAGTCGCTATTTGGTATCTTTTTCTTGATTTTTTGTAGTCCTCAAAGGGATAATTACATCCTCATCATTGATGGTAAGAAAATAAATGACTGAGTTTCTTCAATCATATCTTCTTGGTTGCCTAATAGTTTATCTCGCTTTATCTTTAACTATATTATGTTAATGCTCCTTTTTTAATATTGTTCTATCTCTTGAATTACAATTTGTAACCCACTTAGCATCTGTTCCAAGTTTTTCTAGTAATATTTGAATCACCTTTAAATCAATATTGCTCACTGTTGACCTTGACAAATCATTTTTATATATTTGTCTCAACATATGTTGCTTCTTGAATATTATATCCTTGAAGGTTATTCAACATTTTTTACCGAATGCATAAAACTTATAAAAGTTTACTTTTTGTGACTCCTCATCTCTTATAAAGTCTCCTTATCTCTTCTTTACAAAGATGACTAATTTGTATGTACTATATCATAGCTATATCTTTCTTCTGTCTTAAAGATTGAGAAATAACCATCAATCTCATTATTGTCTTTCTTATTGAGACATAGATGACGTGTTTTTTTTCATTACAATCAATGCACCCTTTATTATCTCAAGTCATTTGTCATTATCATTCATCATCACTATAAAATTTATACACTTGACTATCAAAGGTACCCATGAAAATCAAATTCTTCTGAAAGTTAGGAACATACCAGGCATCTAATGTTCTAACAATTTCATTATGCATTTTGAGTTGAAATGAACTATTTCTTTTGATAACTTACTCTCTGTCATCACCCAATCTGACATTACCATTCTATTCTTTAAAAAGATATAATAGTCCTTATTGAAGGTCATATGATAAGATGCGTCAATGTTTATTACCGATTAATTATGTAGAATTAGAATTACTCATAGTTAAAACATCATTGACTCTTCCATCTTTCTCAACAAAACTCTTTTAAACCATAAAACAACTTATTTTTCCATACATTCCCCTTTTCTTATTTCCATTCTTTCGTTGTGGACATTCCCTCTTAAATTGCCCTTTTCTTTATAGTTAAAATATTCAAAAGTTTTACATTTTGATTTGGAACATGACTTACTCCTATTTCTATTGTCCTTTTCCTTGTATCTTCCTCTTTTAACAATCAGACTCACATTTTATCCACTTTCATATATTCCAGAGACTTCTCTATCTAATTCTTTAGACTGTTGATTATCCTTCAAATTACTGATAAATAATATATCACATTGAGGTAGCAAATCTCCTAATTTACTTTTTTTTCATAAAAATCAACATACCAATTAAGTTCCAATCTTATTCCTATAAACAACCAGTGACAAAAACCTAACAATTATTGATTAACGTTAAAAACTAAATAACTTACTATACCCAATTATAGAATAAGATTCATCGACATCTTATTTCTTCTCGTATCAACAAGGTTTTTAACACTATCAGTTGAACTTACCTTAAGAAGACCATCCTTGATATGCGTAACAATATCTCTAATTACTCCACCACCAATCTCCTTCATTGTGTCAAAGTACTGAGTCATTAATTGTGAATATGTCCACAACATTCTTTGAAATTGTTCTTGGATCTTGGTATGATGACAGAGAAAGTCAACACACTATCTCTAAGCCCTTTACAAATGCTTGACACTGTCTTGCTATACCAAGACAAGTCAAATATTTCAATTCTGCATCTACTCTGCTCTTTTAATCTGCAAAATCTTTTTCTACTTCAGTTTTCTTGTTGCCTACATGTAGCAGTTGTTCTCAGACTTTTATGAGTAAATCAAAAATTTTCAATATTTTGGATTCAAATAACTAAACATCAATACAATCTCCAGTCTAGCTAGTAGGATTTGTACATATCACTAAACAACAGTACAAGCCCCCTAATATCTGTTAGGAAGTAAATATAAGGCTACAACACAAGAAGAAAATAAAGGCTAGAAGATAGCTTTTAATAATGCCTGAATTTATAGGCTCTCAACTGAACAATAAACATTAAAAATAAGCAAATAAAAATAGAATGGCATCACTACTTTCAACAGCAAAAGAAATCCACTAAAAACACATGCTAATTAAGTCAAATAATTACTAAACCCACTAATAAATACTTGGTGCAAAAAAACAAAATGAAAAGTAGAAATATGTTGAAATTGTTAAAACACTACTATTCTACTTTCCTCCTTGCTTCAAAATTTATAATTTCCATTATCATCCTAAAGTACTCATGCTTGGCACGTGATATTGACTTCGTAAGAATATCCACAACTTGCTCATTTATTCCACAAAATTTCAATATGATTTTGTCTTATGGAATTAGACTTCGAATGAAATGATAATAGATGTCAAAGTGCTTTCTCTAACTATGATAGGCTGAAATTTTTATCATCACAATTGTTGCCTTGTTGTTAAAACAAAATAAATCTCAATTGCTCCGCCTTGCTGTCACGAAATTAGCTAGTAATCTTCTCAACCATAATGCTTGACATGCTGAAGCTATTGCTGCAATGTATTCAGCATCTGATTATGATAGAGCAATTATCTCTTGTTTCTTAAAACTCCATGAAACAACATAAGAGCTAAGGAAAAACACATAGCCAAAGGTACTCTTTCTATTTTTCAAACACCCCGCCCAATCACTATCGGTGATGCCCTATAACCAGAAACTTGGTTTCTTTGAGTACCAAATCCCAAAATATGTAGTTCCCATACTATATCTTAGAACCCTTTTCAATGCCTTGAAGTGATGCTTGTTTGGGTTATGCATAAATCTTAAAATTACGCTAACTAAAAAAGAATGTCTAGTTTTGTATGGAATAAATAATTCAGACTTCCAACCATACTTGTAATGACTGTTACATCTGCCAGACTCGTTATATCATTAATAATAAGTTTCTAATTCACCTTTATGGGTGTGGGAGCTGGTTTACAATTCAACATATTAAACCATTTAAGCAATAACAAATTTTCTTTGGGAAATAAAAATATCATCATTACATTAGTTCGCCTCAAGCATAAGAAAATAATGCAACAAATCCAAATCCGTCATCTAAAATTTTTTTCATCATGAAAGACTTAAATTCACCAACAATTGACTTACAAGGCCCCATATATATCATATCATCAACATACAAGTACATTACCAAGAATCTTACCTTGCTTCTTCATATAAAGGGTAGACTCATTTTGGCTCCTTTCCAACCCATTTTCTATGAAATAGACATCAATCTTAAGCTCATGAAGCTTACTTTAGGTTGTATAAAGCTTTTTTCAGTCTGCACACCTTGACTTCTTCACTATTTTACAGCATAGCCTTCATGTTGAGCAAGCATAAACCTCTACTTTTGATTCTTCAATTAAAAATATAGTTTGACATTAAACTGGTACATCAACTAATTTAATCATGCATCCAACACCAAGAAGACTCTTACAGTTTCAAAATGAGCAATTGGAGAAAAATGTTTCTTCGAAATTAATACCATATTATTGTAAGTATTTTTAGCGACCAAATGAGCCTTGTGTTTTTGAACTATTTTGTCAGTTTGGTACTTGGTGTGGTACACCCATTTGAGCGTAATGATATTCTTTCCTTCAAAAACATCAACCAAATCCCAATTTTTATTTTTTGTAATTATTGGCATATCCTCGTTCATAGCCTTCTGCCACACCTAACTTTCAGCAACTTCATTGTAACTAGTAGGGTCAAAAAGATATAACACAAAAAAACATGAAGCATAAATATCCCTTAATGATTTGAATTTTCTTGAAGGAGTTTCTATAGATGAGCTAGAGGGTGAGTGTTTGCTTGTTGAGTTGAGTGAATAAATGACAAGGTGTTGCCACTGATACATGGACTTGTTACTTTCGATGGTTTAGTTACTGGTATTACAATTGCAGGAATTACATAAGCATCATCAATAATCTGAGGTGTTGCTAATGTTAAGTTGTTATTGTTAGAAATCAAACTTTACTACCCCTACAACTCTTAGCTAATAAGCAATTATTTGGAGCTACACACGTACCATGTTAAAAATCAAACTCTCCTTCCCTTTTACGTGTGTAGCTCCAAATGTATGGCCCCAAATAATTGCTTATTAGCTAAGAGTTGTAAGAGTAGTAAAGTTTGATTTGTCAACCTTTGTGTTTAAAACACTTGTCCTATCATTTATTACTCCCCCTCCTAACGTCAGTTTAAGCATGTCTTTATATAAAGGCTAGTTCACTTTTGTACTTTGAGTTCCTAAGGTGAATAAAAGAGAGTATAGCAGGATATTACATTTAAAAAGCGAGAGAAAAGTGAGAAGAAAAAAAGAGTCGTAGCTCTTGCAAAAAAGAAAAATCTTGTAGAATTTATTTGGAGCTCGTCAAGCTTCCAACAAGTGGTATCAGAGCCAGGTTCGTTTGTTCGTGAATTAGTAAAGCAATGACCAACTTGATCCAGTCTCAAGTTCCGAAATTATTATCAAAATCAAAGATGGTGAACGGATTACCAAAAGTTAATTAACCAAAGCAGTTGTGTGAAGCTTGTATCAAAGGAAAGCAACACAGAAAACAGTTTGAAACTGGAAAATCATGGAGAGCCAGAAGGCCGCTAGAGATTGTCCACACAGATATTGCTGGTCCATTTGATGTGCCATCAGCTGGAGAAAATAGGTACTATTTAACTTTTATTGATGATTTTAGTA
>JAOTIZ010000203.1:44224491-44253070 GCA_027123425.1 Erythroxylum panamense | reverse complement strand
ACTCATTTAATGTCATATGCTATTTAATGCTACCATATTTAATTTCTATCATCTCAAATAATGCTAACTCAATTACTCAATTAGTCTAATCATGCTTAATTTTAAAAAAAAAAATTCGGGGCTAACATTTGGTCTCTAAACATACATTTAATTTCTTTTTATGAAAATTACAAGAATGACTAATATAATCATGTTTACCGCAGTAATCACACAAAATAGATGAATGATAGCTGCTATGATTTTTTGCCACTTAGCAGGTTCCTGCTGTTTTGGCTATAGATGTTGCTAGATTTAACAAAAAAGGTTTTTATATGGCCTGATATTGTTATTTTCATTGTATTATATTCCGGTCTTACCAAAAATACATTTACCACTACTAAGCAATGCATCAAGATTCTTCCTTCTATCAACAAAAATTTTCAGATCTTTTTATCACTTTTCTCCTTTTTCAAGTTTTAAGGCAATGACTTTTTCTTCTAACTGTCTTATCTTATCAGAACCATTTTTTAGCAGTGTATTTTCTAACTTAGCAACTCTTTCTTCTAGAACTTCCTTTTCATAAACCTTTTGCTTATAGTCAATCTCATAGACATATTCTTGGTCGTCAAATTCTCATTTGCAGATTCCAATGATTTAATCTTACTCTTTAGAGATGCATCATTATTCTTGGATTTCTCAACTTCTTTAAAATACTTCGCTGTCAACCTTTTGTACTAATCATACAATTCATAATATGCATTTTTCAATTCATCAACTTCAATATCAGATTCAGAATAATATACCTCATCGTCTCCTGATTAAGCCATGAAGCAAACGTTACTAACTTCTTTTGGCTCTTCTTCTTCAAAGTTTTCAGAATCCTCATCTGACCAGGATGTAATCATTGCTTGCTTTTGAAGAAGAGGACATTATGATTTTGTGTGTCCAAGCTTCTTGCAATGATAGCATATGATTTGATTATTTTATGTATTGTTATTGCTGCTGCTACCTTTTGATAGGAACATGTTGTTTCCAACTTTCTTATTTCCTTCTCTTTTCTTCATCAACTTCTTTTTATAGAAGCGGGAATATTTTATTATCATAAAGTTGAACTCGTCATCTCCATCCATTTGCAACTCATTATCACTTTCATCATTGTATGTTTTGTCAATTTCTTTTAGTGTCATTCCTTTTCTGTAGGAGGATCCTTCATCTCACCTAAGTTTGGTTTTATGGATCATTAGATTTTCTCGTAGTCAGTTGAGTGAAATAGTGTCTAGATCCTTTGCCATTTTTAAAGTTGTCACTAGGTCTCCATTCCTTTGGTAGTGACCTCAGAATCTTTTTTACGAGCTCTTCATTAGAATATATCTTTCCCAAATTCTTTAAGGTCGTGATGATGTTGTTGAAGCATTCGAAAAAATTTTCTATGATCTCTCCCCATTTCATGCCAATAGTTTCGTATTGATGTACTAAATGATTTATTCTATGTTTCTTTACCTTATCTGTTCCTTCAAATGTAACTTGTAGTTTGTCCCACATTTCCTTTGCTGTAGAACAATAGGATATTTTCTCATATTTTCTAAATTTAATCCACATATCAAATGAAGTTTTGCTTTAGCGTTTAGCTGTGCATTTCTTCTGTTAACATCAGTCCATACTTCTATGTTATCTGAATTAGGAAGTGTAGCTCCATCTCTGATGGCTTACCAGACTTCAATATCTACAGATTGAAGATATATTGTCATTCTCTTTTTCCAGTATGAGTAGTTGTTTCCATTGAAATAAGGAGGTTTTGAGACGGATTATCCTTCAAAACTTCTCATATTGTTTGCCATGATCTATCACATGTTACAAAACACAAAAATGTGAAATTTTGCTTTGATACCAAACGATAAAGCGAACACATGCAAGAATGGGGTTAATTGTGTGTGACAAAAAATTTTCGCAAGGTCTTTCAATTCGTATAGTAAGCAAATCCTAGTTAACGGATAAAAACAGTAGGAGCATGTTAGACGATAAAGCCTTTTAAACGACAAAAGCTTGTTTAGCGATAGGAGCCTTTTGTGGGATAGGATCCTGCTTAAACGAAAGGAGCCTACTGAATGATAAATCCTGTTAAAATAATTTAAAAACATAAGGCGCATGTTAAAACTGAAATGAACCTCTTACAAGTTGAAAACAAAAGGAGCCTCTCGTAAAAGTGAACGAGTCTCTTGCTAAAAAGAACACACATGTAATATAATGTGAAAAGTTAAAATTTAAAGAGAGAGAGAAGAAGGATGCAGTCGATTTATACCAGTTCAGCTAACAACCAAGCCTACATTCAGTCCCTATGTATTCAACTTTAATATTTTATTATAAGAATCTGAGTATTAAATTTGACGAGCATTTATGAGCTCACAAGTACATATTTTCCAATATTCTCGAACCTTTCACACTTGAAGTGTATAAAAAACTTCTAAAAGTTCACAGAAAATATAGTTTAAAATGAAAAGTAAGTTCTCAAATAACAATCAAGTGATTTTACTTTTTAAGGTACAATAAGAATGATATGACTCTCAAAAATATAAATATTGTTTAAATGTTTCAAAAGTTTGAGTATGTTTGTTACTTCACAAATATTGTTGCTCTTTTTTAAATAGTTAATTTCTTCAACTAGTCGTCGTTTTCTCTTAATTTTGAGTTGACTTTAGATTTTCAATATCTATGCTGGAACAAAAATTTCAATGTTCAAAAAAGTAAGATCATCCTAGATATTAATAAGAAAAATTTACTAAAAAGTAATTTCTTATAATTTTATTTTTTAAAAATTAAACAGTTAATTATATAAAGAAATAAATCTAATTTAAATTTAAAATATTATACAATTATTATTCAAATCGTTAAATATAAATTTTAAGCTAACAAATTAGGTAAGACAACGATGACCCAGATCCTTGAAGAGCCTCCGGAGCCCAACCGAAGGTCTCAAGCGATATTCACCCTTCCTAAGAACTGTAATACTACCGGACATTTAATTTACCTTTTCTATGATATTTGCTCACTTGGGTTACAGTTTGCTTGGAACGGGGGTTGATCCTCTGGCTCAGCTACTCTGGCCCTACCCCGGGCCAGAGTAGCTGGGCTAGAGGATTTCACGGCGCTTGGAACTAGTTCAGAAAATAGCATAGGAGATGCTTGGGCGGGCAAAAGATGACACCTTTACATACTTTTCCAGTTGTCAGCTTTTGAATGTATCTCCTTCATTTGACTTTGAGGGATTTTCGTTGAGAAAAGAGAAGTCAGGCAATTCTTTTGAAAGAACACTGTAGTCGTTCACTGGAATTGCTTGAATCAGAAACCGAAATGTCTTTGTGCAAGGAGAGCCAGAGCCGCGTGTGCATGTAACAATTCTTTTTAAAGGGCGTCTTATGCTCAAGGACAGGACGTACATACACAGGAGATCAGTTTTCAGGCGAATTATTATTTTGCCTTCCTGTTTCTTGAATTCCCTAACTTCGCATAAGATCATGTTCATACTGACACTAGTCATTCACTTCATCTGTTTGCCTTAACCCTTTATAGGAAAAGAATCATCTTTCGTTTTGAGGATTTACTGCATATTAGAGAAAATACAATTTAGGGGGTTGAGAAATAGAGAGTTTGGCAAGTGTTTTGGTAGTGACAATGGATACCGAGTCATTCACAAATAAAGGGCCTACTTGCTCCTGGAATGGTCAAATCCCCAACAATGACGGAGGAAAAAAGATTTGAATCGTGCTAAAAGTGACAAATGACCAAGTATTAACAGATCCTAGAAAAATGGTGCGATTAAATAGATGGGTATTTAACAAGTACAAAAATCGGATCTATGTTTTGGGATAGGTACAAGAACCTGCAACAGAAGAATGTGTACCATCTAAAAGCTCTATCCAGCTACACCCTGGTATCTTATTCACATTTAGCTGCTGCTTCGTCATCGTATCCCTAATACCTGACACCTTCTCATAGTCACCGGAAGCTACAAAAACATTTGACATGAGCACATTATTACCAGAGTGTCCAAGCTGAGGTTCAAGGCCCAAGACGTGATCTGCAGCAACCCGTAAAAGCTGTGCATTCTCATGGAGTCGGCATGCAGCCAAAACGGACCTCCATACTATAGAGTTTGTCTTTATAGGCATTGAGAGAGCCAATTTATATGCTTCTTCAAGCTGCCCAGCCCGGCCAAGCATGTCAACGACACAAGCATAATGCTTTATTGTTGGAGTGATGCCGTAATTTATCTCCATTTGCTCAAGAAACTCCCGACCTTGATTCACAAAGCCTGCATGGCTGCAAGCTGACAGAATTGCTAAAAATGTTACCTCATTGGGTCTAACTTTCCACTTGCACATGCACGAAAACATATCCAAAGCCTCCACTCCATAACCGTGCATTCCATAGCCCATAATCATTATATTCCATGATGCTACATCAGTGATGCTCATAATATCAAAAACCACACGAGCATCTCTCATGCTTCCGCATTTAGCATACATGTGTAGAAGAGCATTACCCATCAGCACAGTGTCAATATCCTTCCAGAACCCGTTAACAATAAAGCAGGCGTGGACTTTCCTACCATGTGTCAACGAGGATAATTGAGCACACGAAGAAAGAACAATTCTTATTGTAACCAAATCAGGCTGAAATCCATGACCAATCAGTCTCCTGTAAAGCCTCAACGTTGCTTTGTGATCACCAGACTGCTCATTTGCTCGCATAATAGAATTCCAAGAGAGTATATCCTTCTCATCCATTTTCTCAAAAATCTGCAATGCCTTGTCATTGGAGTTGCACTTCCCGTACATATCAATCAATGCATTGCATACTGCAGCACTGGAGGCAAACCCCATTTTCATCACAAAACTATGAACCGATGTCCCATTGTCAAAGTCTCTAACATCAGCAAATACGGAGAGAACCCCTGTAACCGTATATCTACTCATCAAAACTCCTCCTTTACTCATTTTCCTAACAACTTCCATTGCCTCATTCAGCCTACCTGCCAGAGCATATCCATTTACCATGGAATTCCACAACGCAACATCTCTCACAGGCATATCGTCAAACACTTCATTCGCCTCATTTATCAATTCAAACTTCAAATAACTAGCAATCAAAGCACTCCCCACATACAAATCCAACTCCAACCCAAGTTTAAACACCAAACCATGAATTTTTTTAACCTCCATCACCTTACAAAACCCCTTAATCAAACATGGAAAGGTAAATTTATCTGGATAAACACCCACTACTCTCATGTCTCTAAAAATTTCCACCCCGTCGTATACAAGCCCATTGGAAACCAACCCAGAAATGACTGCATTGTAACAGAAAACGTTACGATGAATATGCGAGCAATTGTTAAACACCGCAAGGGCAAGGCTTATTTGGTGGCATTTTGCATACATGTTGATGAGGCTCGTTGTGCATGAAAGAGAGGAGGTGAAAAGGCCAGTGGTGAGCAAGTGGGCATGTAGTTTTTTGCCCTGTTGGAGATTCTTGTTAAGAGCGCATAATTGAAGAGAAGCAATACATAAGGATTGACTATAAGGTGAGCCTGTGGACAACAAGGTAGAGAAGTTGAAGCTACACGGACAAGGACAGCTTCCTCTTCTTATAACCAGGACTTTAGACAAGGTGGTTGCTTTTTTCATTTAACATCAGTACATCTTTGGTTCCTTTGATGGAAATGGTTTAGACTTACTATTAACTATCTTCAAGTCGATTTGATAGTTTTACATGGAAGTGGATGAAAGGACTAGCAGAAGAGGGCGTTCCTCTCATGGAAATGGTTTAGACGTATTTCATAGTTAAACATATCTATGGAGGTGGATGAAATGGTTTAGACCTGTTATAGCAGTAGGACTAGGATGAGAGGAGCATACTGGGACCCACCATTTTCGACATCTTCACCTATCTCGTTAGAAAACATACGTGGCTTAAAGTTAGAGCCATGCAATTCATTGAAAGTAGATATCTAGTTTAGATTCGAAAACTACATCTAGGGCTAACTTGTACGCACTATACACAAAAACACACAGAAAGCCAGGGATTGAGGGAGAAGATAAGAGAGGGTCTGGCCCGTGTGGGACAATCTGAAAATGGCGACAAAGCTATCAAACTGGTTTCTAAGTCACAGCGGATTCATGGGTTTGGATAGTAACAGGCAGCGAACCAGCTTACGGTTTCCTTTGCCTACCCAAAGATTACGCCCTGCTTCCTGCAGAATGCGACCCCGCCATTTTAGGTATTTCTATTCCTCTTCTTGTTGTTTGTTTATTAATTGCTCTTTGTTTCTGTGTTTCGTTTGCGAAATTTCTTGAAGGTGAAAGCTACTCATTTGTTGGTGATTTTTCTTAATGCTTTATTGACTTATTTGGATTAGAGTCGGCTAAAAGTTTTGATCTTTCATTGAATTTTGGATTTAGGGTCAGAAATATAAGTTCTGATGTGTTTTATTTATTATTTTTACTTTTTATGCGATCTTTACGAATTCCGCTTGGGCCATTTTCGATTTTACATATTTGTTTTTGGTCATTTTATGAAGGGAAAAAGTAAGGTAGAAAGCGATAGTCTTTTGTGTTTGGAAATGAACATCGGGGTATTGGTTTGGCTGATGCATTTGCTTGATGATGAGTTGATGGTTCAAGCTTGAAACAAAATCAAGTTGTAGTGAGAGTACTGTTTCCTTATTTAGATAGTAATAAGATAGTTAAACATGATATATTTATTCGATAATATCAGATGATATTATGGTGAGGTGGCAGAATTTGTTGAAAGAAACAAATTAGTTTGCTATCAGACTTCAATTCACGGATCTCTCATTGAACACAATTTTTTTATTTGCTAATGGGCGTTCCAACAGTTTGGAATGCTTTCGGTTATAACTTACTAACCGCCATCTACGGTTTTATCGTTCAGGACTGGAGTGACCTTATGATAACTCATGTTAATTTTATTGGAATTTTTGACTTTGTGCTTTGTATCTGTATGAATCAATATTTGGTCAATGCCATGCAGATCCGAGAACAAGAGACGACCGGTGAAAGAAGGCTCTCCTGAACAGCCTTCAACAAATGCTGATTTTGAATCTAATGATGAAGAGGGTCCTGGGGGGCACATTGTTTTAGCTGATAGTGTCCCAAACTCGAACCATGATATTGCACCAAAAGATATTGCCCCTAGCATAGATGTAAATAATATACAGAATACCAACAGGAGAAGTTTGGACAGTTGTGTAGATATGGAGCATGTTTGGAAAACTGATGCAACATCTTTGGACAGCCTGGCAAATGAAGAAATGAAACCTTTGGTATTCTCCTTTACCGTGACTTTTGCAAGGAGATTGGCAATAATTTTCGTGAACTTGTTTACTTTGACAAATGATTTCTTTGGTTGCATTCATCTTCCTAGTTTCCCAAATGTTATGAGAGGAGAACAACTTTAGATATCACTCTTCTGCTTAAGGCATAACAATGCCTTCTATTATGAATATTTTAGAATAGCTATATTTTACAGTGTGCTGATTTGATGTCGGTGGTGTATCTCAATATTAATGTTAGAATATTCTATTATTATGGAAAATCTGCCATCATCTGTATAAAATAGGGACTTGTATTATGTAATGGCACAAACTATCCTAAAGAGAAATATGTGAGTTTTATTCTTGTCTCCGTGGATGTAAGCCCTTAAAACAAAACTGTGTTAATCTCTTTCTTTTTTCTCTCCCTCTATTCTGTTTCTTGTTGTTTTATTTCTTTTATATCTCAACGTGTGTTAGAGTTAAGTTACTATCTTTCATTGTCATAACAAATATGGTGGGAAACCTGTATTCTTCTTGGCTTTTTATATTCTTCTTGCCTTTCTATAGCTGCAGTTTCTTTCAATGACCTGTGATACAGTCACACCATTCTAAAGCTGTCAATTTCAGTAGTCATGCAAGCTAGAGTTGCTTATCATCTTGTAAACAATTATGTAACCTGAAGCTGCATGCCATGTTGGTGTAAATCACATGGTGCCACAACATCAATCATTTACTACTGTCGGCTAATCTCTTTTTATAATCAAGATGATCATACACTTTCATCCATGCTCATCTTAAGGTGAGATGTTAAAAAATATTAAAGAATACACATATTCAACAAATATGTTGATGTATATCAAATGTACACACCATTATTAATATTAGAATATTCTATTGTTATGGAAAGATTACTCATCCTCCCCATGAAGAGGGTGTTATGATATTATGTAACCACACACAAATCTAATGAGAAAGATGTGAAATTTATTGTTGTATGTATCGGTGGACATAGGTCTTTATGTCTGAACTACATAAATCTATTGTTTTCCTCTTTTTATCCTTTATTCTATTTCTCATTATTTTTATTCTTTTATATTTCAACACCCTATGATCTTGGATGAGTAAGATTTAATGGGTCTACCTTGGTATAATTCAATTATACAAGATGCTTGAGGAGCAATATATGTGGAGAAAACAGTACATCAAAGTGCTTTTCTTTATCTATCTCATCTAACTTATCTATGAATTTTGAAGAAAGCAGCGGTGCTTCATGCAGACAATATGATGCTAGAATTCTAATTAGTTTGTCATTTGCATTGCTTGTGCAGTTATAGTCCTAATAAGTATTGGCTGTCCTCTTGTTCATGCTATATTTTCAATTGAATTTTGTCAATGGGTGCTTGTTCTTTAAAAATTGACTCTTCAGACGTATCGTTATACTATCAAACTTGGAAAAGCAATTCAAATGTAAAGTTCTTTTCTGTGTTACACAGGCTTTGCACAAGCAAGCAGAAGAGAAGCTTTCAGATGATCTTGATGAGACAGAATCCTTGGTATTATTTCTTTCCAAATTTTCTGTGGAATGTTAATATTGTTCTGCGCTGAATATTTTGGATCACTACTAGGACTATGTAATTAGGAAGCTTCCGTTTGAAGCACTTGAGATTCAATGTATTAGTGTCTGCTTAAGTGTTTGGTGTTACTCTTTGCATCATTTATGAGTCAAACTGGTTTTACTTATCATTTATGTCCTTACACTGTGATATAACAAGGAATGTATCAGAGAATTGACATTCAGTTCTTTAATTGTCTTTCTTATAGGCTGTAAACATGGATCATAAAGAACGACTTCCAGGTGTTCAACATGATGATATGATAGGGATGATAAGAAATGCAGAGAAAAGTAGGATGTCATTCTATTATGCAGTTTATATTATTTCATTTAGTTTTCTTTTCTTTTTATCATAGCCACAACATACTTAATAGTGCCACACATGTCACAGATATCCTTCTTCTCAACCAAGCTCGTATCCGTGCACTTGAAGACCTTGAGAGAATCCTTAATGAGAAGGAAGGGTTACAAGGAGAAATAAATGTTTTACAGATGAGATTGGCGGAAACTGATGCCAAGCTGAAGGTTGCTGCTCAGCAAAAGTTGCATGTTGAACTCCTGGAAGACCAGTTGGAAAAATTAAGGGATGAACTGACTCACAGTGCTGCTGTTGAGAGAAGTCTGGTTGATCCTTTTGAGGACCAAAACAAATTTTTGACAGAGAAAGCCCTTCTTGTTCAGAATACAGTTACTCCTCCTCTCAGTGAAGAGCTTAGATCATTGAGAATGGAGAATATGTCCCTCAAGAATGATATAGAAAAGCTTAAGTTAGAGCAAAGTAATATTAAGGACACAGATGAGCGCATCATAGTGCTGGAGAAGGAAAAGTCATTTCTGGAGTCTTTGTTGAAAGACTTGGAAGTCAAACTCTCAGCTTCTCGAGAAGATCTTTCAAAAATATCTAGTCTTAAAATTGAATGCAAGGATTTACAGGAGAAGGTTGAAGGTTTGCAAGTACTGCTGGATAACGCTACTAAACAGGCAGACCATGCTGTTCTAGTTTTACAACAAAACCAAGAACTTCAAAAGAAGGTTGATAAATTGGAGGAGTGCATGGAGGAAGCTAATGTCTATAAGGTGTCGTCAGAAAGATTGCACCAGTATAATGAACTGATGCAGGAGAAGATAAAACTATTAGAGGAACGTATTCAAAGATCAGATGAAGAGATACATTCTTATATCCAATTATACCAAGATTCAGTAGAGGAATTTCAAGAGACACTTAATAGTTTAAAAAAAGAAAGCAAAAAAAGAGCTCTAAATGAACCTATAGATGACATGCCATCGGAATTTTGGAGCCATATACTGCTCATAATTGATGGTTGGCTGCTAGAAAAGAGAATTTCTACAGATGATGCAAAGCTATTGAGAGAAATGGTGTGGAAGAAAGATGCACATATTAGAGATGCATACTTGGAGTGCAGAGAAAAGAATCAGCATGAAGCCATCACCAGATTTATGAAGCTAACATCATCACCTAGAAGGTAAAGATTTTATCGCAAAATTCTCTGCTTATGGTTGCTTAATTTGTTCCTGTTTTTGGTTCTAGTCCAGGATTACATGTCATTCATATCGCAGCAGAGATGGCACCAGTTGCTAAGGTGAATTTCACATTGCTAAATATAAGCTTTCCTTTTTCTTTTTTGAGAATTTCCCATTGTTGATATGTTGGGTTGACAATTTTTGTGTGGACATGTTAAGTTAGAGATGTAACTGACACCATGTTTTCTAGCCTTTTATGACTTTAAGATAATCTCTTATATGACCACAAAACACAATAAAGTGTTTGTGCTAAATATTTGAACAAACCAGGAAGAGTAAAATGCTTCAGCCATTAAGATAGATGTTGTGTATGTCACACTTTAATTCTTGAGTGGAGTTGACCATAACATTCAAAGGAATAAGAATGTGACTTTCTACGTTGTTTACTGAGAGGAAGCCACTACGTCATTTTATTTCTTTGCTTGAATATCTGTTGTAGCTAGTTATTAGACGTGCCACTAGCTTATTGGCTCCAACTCCTAAACGTTATGCGTTATTTGTGTATGAGAAAGAATTATTGGCTATAGTGATTGCTATTAAATATTAACATCATTATTTGAATGGGAAACCATTTATCATTCACACTGATCATAATGAGTTTGAAACATGTACTGAAACAAAGGATGTGTACTCCATTCGAACATTCTGATAGGAACCAGAAAAGAAGGAAAATAGAAGTAACTGAATAATAGAATTTTATTGATAAATTTGAGAGCAAGAATCTTAAACTCCCAAGTCAGTCTGTATAGAGAGGACTAAATTCCAAAACAAAGACATTAATTTCTCCAGCTATCCACTTGCTCTAACTATCAGATATTTATAATGCTAGACTCCTAACAACTCATAACAGATTCCTAAAGATTCAAAATAAAAGATAATACCTAATCTGTAAAATAATAGCTAAAATAAAGATAATACCTAATCTGCAAAATAACAGAATAGCCAAAATAATGGGATATGACTACTGGTTGACTAAATCTTGGAGTGTTTATCTGAATTTCCTCATAAAATAAGTCCTAAGAAGCTGAGGTGGAGGTGTCGTATCAGAACATTCCGTTGTCATGTTTAATGTCCTAGTTCCATTTGCTATCTTGACTGCAAGTGGTTTCCCTTGTGGCCTGCCAAATATGGCAATATTAAACCGGCCATGGAAAATACATCTATCGTATACTGCAGACCTTTCTGAAGGAATGTAGAATGCCTAGGGATCAAAACTAGACGATCAGGTGGTCCTGTGTAATGAAGGAGGACGTGATGACCATGTCTTGATTTTGGAACTCAATACCATTGGAGATTATTAAAAATGTTATGTTTCCTATTACTGCAAAGGAAATTAGTGAAACTCTCCCACGAATTCTTGCTCTTAACTACCATAGCATGCGTGACTTTAAGATTCTTTAGTGTCTAGAGCTTTGTTTTTAAGGACTTGAAAATAAATGCAGTAGATTTTATGCAACTGTACTGTGGCCTGAAATCAACAATGAGCATAGTACAGAATCTTTTTCTTTTTTGAAAATACATAGTACAGAATCTTGCTCCACATAATGGATGAAATCGATAGAAATTTCGAAGAGGAAAAGTTGTACACCAGATTGATTAATTAGTTCCTATATATTATCTAGTTGACAGTTACACATGTGTTCACTAAAAGGCGCTGTAATAAAGTTTCAAGGGGTCACAAGTAAATTAAGAATGATAAACATGGACTAACTAATTTTTAGGAGAGTACTGAAGAGTCTATTACTACTGATATTATTTTCTTTTTATGTGAATATCTTATGTAATTAGCCTTTCTTCTTTAATTAAATTTCCCTAAATAGGAGTACCCTAAATAGGAAATCCTTTTAGAGAATATCTCATATAACACATATAATTCTCATGAATTGTTATGTTACTATTTTTTGCCTAATATTTTTATTGCCCTTTATTGCCCCAAAATTTGTAACTCATTATAATTTTCTTTTGCTTATTTCTAGAATATTGCCAAGCCAATTCAATCTTATGGTAATTCTGATATGGGGAGAAGAGCAATGTTTTTGCTGACAAAAAAGGTTCTAAAAGACATGTTATTAAGGCGCACTAAAAATGGAAGGGCTGCTGATCTTGCGCTTCCTCCACGTATTGTAAGTTTTCTTATCACATGTTTTAGTTTGCAAATTAAGTATCTACTTTTAAGTTTGCTGACAATAGTCTTTGCACCTTAACTACAGGTAACACTGAGGCGAGATGCAATGGATATTACAGAAGAAGATTATTATGAGTCATTACATAGTGAAAGTCAAGCACAATTTAATACGTATGCCTCTCTTTGGTGCATTATTAGTGTGTACTTCTGCAAATTACTTTTGTTCACCTACAATTTACAATGTAGATATTAGATTTTGGAAATCTGCCAGCAAGCTGAATTTCTTGTTATCTTACTTTTGTGGTTGTTCGTGGAAATTCACATAGATGTAATAGATTGAAGCTACAACTTCAGGCCCTCTTTCTCTGTTCTTTCTACTTTACAGATACGTTCAAGCTGGAACTGTGTTGAACAACTACGCACACATATTTGACCTTCTGACACGCTTGCGGCAGGTGTCTAAATCTTTTCATCATGACAATTTATCCAGTTAAATCTAGTGCTTTGAACTATAATATCAACTCTTAAGGCATCATTTGATATGAGAATCTTTTAAATTTTGTGGAATCACTCATGCATGGATTCCAAAATCTGAGAATTGAAGACCTGGGATTGTCAGTGTCTCATTTTTCTTATATAGTCCTGAATTCTGATTCTTTTTTTAATCTTTGAACATTACAGGCTGTTAATCATCCATACCTGGTGGTATATTCTAAAGCTGCTGCTTTAAAAAGTGGAAACATGGTTGATGCAGATAGTGCTGAACAAGTGTGTGACCTTTGTCATGATCCTGCAGAAGATCCTGTGGTTGGTAGTCTTTTCTGTCCTTATCTCTCTTCTTGGAGTTTGCGACTCTCTCTTCTCAAAAGTTCTAAAATCAACATATTTCTGTGTTTATCATTCATTACAGCAAGGGCTTCCTTACTGTTCTTGTTCTTAGAATAGTTGTCCTTGTCTTTCTTTTTCTTTATCTGCTTCCTATTCTTTTATTTTCATTTTACTTTAAAGTTTAGTCCATATCAACTACTGTTGCCCATTGTTCTGTAAGACTTTTAAGCACTTCTTTTCAAAGGGTGTAGTGACCAGGTATTGTAATATGGTTGCAGTGCTTGATAAAATAGTCAATTACTGGTTCTTTTCGAACAAAATGAAGGTTATCGATATTAATTGAAGCAAGGAGAACGAGCAGATACATGGATTCAAATTTTCTCAATTCCTCTGTACCTTGTTGCTGCTGTTCTTGCATGGATGTTAACAGAACTGTTCATGTTCCCCTCGATGTTCTTATACACTTTTCTATTTATTTTTTCAGGTTGCTGCTTGTGCTCATGTCTTTTGTAAGGCTTGTTTACTTGATTACTCCAGCACTGTTGGACAAGTCCGTTGTCCCAACTGTTCAAAGTTAGTTACTGCTGATTTGACTAGTGGACGTCAGATGACTAAAACAACTGTCAAGGGCTTCAGATCCTCTAGTATTCTGAACAGAATAGAGTTAAATAATTTTCAAACAAGCACAAAAATAGAAGCCTTGGTATGTAGTACATGAAAGTTGCACTGTTGTTATTATGAGTACCTTGCTTTAATTGCTGCAACCTGCCTGTTGTTTGCAATCTCTTGGTAACTGCTGACTCATTTAATGCCCTTAGAGAGAAGAAATTAGATGTATGGTTGAAAGGGATGGTTCTGCAAAAGGAATTGTTTTCAGCCAGTTTACCTCGTTCTTGGATCTCATTAACTATTCCCTCATGAAGGTGCTAATCTTATGCCTTTTTATGTTATGTTCCAATTGAACTTGAAGGAGCATCTAACATGATGCAATTTTGTAGTCTGGTGTAACTAGTGTTCAATTGGACGGAAGCATGTCTTTGCCTGCAAGAGATGCTGCTATTAAGAGATTTTCTGAGGATCCAGATTGCAGAATTTTCCTTATGAGTTTGAAGGCTGGAGGTGTTGCCTTAAATCTGACAGCGGCATCACATGTGAGCTATCTCAAGTGATTTTGATACTTGCATATGCGTTCCCTTTATGACTTACTGGAGAGCGGTAGTTAACTTTATTCTACCTCAGTGGGCTAGATTTTACATGAAGCTTCTCACCACTTCTGTGCCAGTATTACGTGCACAAATTTCTTACATTTAGTTTTAGTCTTGTGCTCTGACTTTTTCTCTGCTAGTCATTTGACTGTTTATTGCAAGGTCCGTTGTCTATTGTCTCTTTTATTATTAATAGCTATATACATCTTCGTCTATGCTGTTATCTTGGCTGCCATCATTTTCTCAGATGCCAATCTGCCCTCCTTGTGACTAGTGTCCACGTTGTTCATAATTGCATGAAATTGTGTAAACTCTCAGGTATTCTTGATGGACCCTTGGTGGAACCCAGCTGTAGAGAGGCAAGCCCAAGACAGAATCCATCGCATAGGACAGTATAAACCAATCAGGTATGGCATTTAAGCTCATCATTATAAGCAACGTGTTTCATGCCTTTAATGGCTGACGTACTTGCACCATAGGATTGTGAGATTTGTAATTGAGAACACGGTCGAGGAGAAGATTCTGCAATTGCAAGAAAAGAAGGAAGTAGTGTTTGAGGGGTAAGTCGATTATTGATCGTGATTTACCCGTCTAGATTCGAACATATTGTGCCCATTGCACTTTGGTCCTTTGTTTTAATTCTATGCTATCTTTCTTTGATCCAAATAACATTTGAACAAGTCTAATTTAATGTCCTCTCACAGGACTGTGGGAGGGACGTCAGCTGCCCTGGGGAAATTGACGGAGCAAGATTTGCGATTTTTGTTTGTAACCTAATTACAGTCTATGATTCAGGACTTTCTTATGATTGTCCGTCACATCAACCTGACCATGTTGAGTTGGGTGTTATTAAGTGGCGATTTTTGCTTGAATCCTTTTACGGTTGGGCATGTTTCTGCTGGATTATTTTGTCGTGGGAACTTTGGGAACGTCGAGTAACTTCGTTTTCCAAGCAGTACTGTAGCTCGAAGAGAACTAAAAAATCTTCTCTATACTCATGTATATGTATATGATTGGCTACAAATATCTGATCTCTTCTGTCTCGAGAGCTAGATTAAGATTGATTAAGCCATTAAAATCTTGAGATTTTGACTTCTTTACCTTGTCAATATCTCAAGTAGTTTAATCCTCTAAAAATAATAACATGACTTATAACAAATTTCTTTTTAACCTGTAATTAGACTCTGTAGACTATAATCAATGAAAGATTACTGCCTTTTCTTAATATCTAATTTGGACCTTTCATCTTTTGACATATGCAAATGCCTTACAACTAAGCATATGCAAATAGTTATAGAAAACTTCCTTATTGTTCCATACACGATCAGGAACTTCACCCTATAAAGCAATAACAGGAGATAAGTTGATAACATGTGCGGCAAAGCCCCGGAATAGATTCACACAGCTTTGTTTATGAAAGCAAAATTCTGACTCTCTACTAATGTCATGTTCATGTCATTCAACTGAGAAATCTTGGGAGGCATCTTTTGGTGTCTAATACCATGTTATCTATAATACTCACCACTATTATTAGTATGAGTATTTTTCATCTTTCTTGATTCTCTTTCAATAAAAGCCTAAAACTGCTTTATCTTTTAACTTGAAGGTATAAACTTTAAAGATTTTTTGAACAATCATTAATAAATTTTATAAAATAGTCACTGAAAATTCTTATCTTCATTGAAAAACAAGGATACGAATGCAAACTTAGAGTAATTGTAATTTTTTGGAAGGATAGCTGATGTGAGCAGGAGCAAGGATTACCATAGAGATGACGTGCGTAATGAGGACGAGTTTGTCATTCCAGTTGGACCTATGTCTAAAGCTAGGATTGAAAGATTCAAGGAGACTCTCTATGCGCCTGTAGGCCAATTTGTGGAGAGAATAGAGTGTACCAAGCCTATTGGAAGAAAGTTATCTGAATTACAACTCAAATTGATTCATTTATCTCAAATCTTGGATTGGACTCACTTGAGACTTGCAGACCATTATATTGGGCTGCGCATCATCGTTTAAGCCCAAGAGGAGAGGCGCGCCTATAATCAGATTTGGGAGCGTGTTGGGCCAGACCTAGGTGTGTTTTTATTATTCTATTTTAGACTTGTTTTAAGTAATATTTATTTTGAGCTTCCATGTATTATTTAGCTCAAGTCTTTTATTATTTGACCTAGGTATAAATACTCTCTTTAGGGTTAGGGAAAGACAAGTTTGATCATATTATTTTCTTGTGTGCTGTCGGTCATATTGAGAAGAGAAACTCCTCTTGTTCTTTTCAACTTATGAATTAAATATCGCTTATCAACCTAATCAGATTGTGGCATGATTTTGATCCTAAACAACTTTCTTGGTTTATTCTTTACCCGTTATCTAAGTTGCTCGAGACAAGTTCTTCGTGAAGCCTAGTAAGTAAATTTGAAACCCTGCGTATCGGATTTAATTTTAGTTAATTCGAA
The DNA here is from genome assembly GCA_027123425.1 of Erythroxylum panamense. Classification (NCBI taxonomy): domain Eukaryota; kingdom Viridiplantae; phylum Streptophyta; class Magnoliopsida; order Malpighiales; family Erythroxylaceae; genus Erythroxylum; species Erythroxylum panamense. The sequence continues at coordinate 44,235,993 of JAOTIZ010000203.1, read as the reverse complement.
TCTACCCTTTTCTTGTTTCTTTGAATTCGAACTTTTCAATCCTTCAATTTTGTGGTTTTCTATCAAAACCAACGCTTCCATTATCACATTAAGGAGTTTCGAACAATCCATTTTTGCTCCTTCGATGTGTGCCCATTAATAGCCCTTGAAGGAAACTTATTCTATTTACCAGCCAATTAGTGAGCACATTTTTTTCAATCTTATACCTTTAAAATCAGAAAGTAGATTCTTCTTGGCTAAAGAATCAAGTCCTTTCTCACTGATGAGGTCAAATCTTCTATGCCATATCTTTAAAGAGTTATCACTCTTAACTACATTAATAATATCAATGGAAGCTAAGGGTCTGTTTGGTTAAGGGGTTAGGGATGGAAGGGGATAGAACATAACATACTTCCATCATTTGTTTTAGGGTTTCATAATAGAATGGAATGGAATGAAATGGAAGCGGAGGGTTTCATATTACGTTCCATTATATTCTAAACAGTAAAAATAAGAAACCTTCGATTCAGGGAGTTTAGGATGGAACGTAAATTAGTAAATGCATACTACCTTTCTTCTTCCCAATTATTTCTTCTAACGTTACCCAAACTCATTTATTACTGAACACAAGCTTATCATTTCTAGACTTCTCTTTCCCTTCTCTGTTTTTTACCACTTCTCATTCTTCTCGTGTTGTTTATTAGCGGGGAAGCAAAAGAGGAGTTGGAAGACTTAGTCACTGGTGAGTCTTCTTCTTTGTTGCAACCTTCTTTTTATCCTATTTCTGTTCATTGTTGAATTTTTTTGACAATATATATATGTTTCTTTTATCATTAGATGCATTTTGTTTTGAGTGAGGAGATTGTACTCTGTTTTGGTTCACTTTACATATGGCTTCACACATATGGGTTTACCCATTGTTCACTTTATACCTAAGTGAACATTATCTATTATGGGTTGAGCTGCAAAAAATATCGATTATTTAATTTGAAAGGCACATATATATAGGTCAATGCTATTGCATACTCTTGCAATCCATTCATTTTACTATATGTGACTCATTTTACACGTTGTGTTGTCTGAATTTGAGGTATTTTTCAATCGTCGATGTCTTCTTTGTCTTTGTTTTCCTATTACTTTGCTTGAAATTTCAGTGGGGGAATGATTTCGATGAAGCTTCCCTTTTACATTACCTCTTATTGCTATTATACCACCATATATAAATGGACATATCTGTCATATTTGTTATATTTTGATTTTCACAATCTATAATTTTATTTTATTTTATATATGAACGGTGAAGGTAATCGAATGAATAATCAAAAAGAAAAATTGATTCGTACACAACAATTAGCGCTTGTTCATATTGCTTGTCTTGTGATCTATTGGTGGGTGTTACGTAAGAGACGTGCGAACAACAAACTTTAAATGCTTACACCATCAGAGAGATTGCAATCAAAGGAGAGTATCATGCGAAGAATTTTATTTCATTCAGATAGGAGAAATATAATTAGAATGCAGCCTGAACCATTTGACAAATTATGTAATTTATTAGCTAGAAAAGGTGTGCTTCGACCAACTGTACATGCAACTGTTGAAGAACAAGTAGCGAATTTTCTATACATATTAGGACATAACGTTACCAATTAGGAGATTGTGTTCTTTTGGAGTCGATATGGGGAAATTGTAAGCCATCATTTTCATAGAAGAAAGCAATTATACAACTAGAGGATACATTTCTAAGACAACCTGACGTATTAGAAACCCTATTGGAAATATTGAACAATAGTAGATTCTACCCATTTTTAAAGGTGATTTTTTCTTAACTTAATATAATTATATTAAACAAACAAAATATTTGAGAATAATATACTTCAATGTCAAGATTATGTTAATGCAATTGATTGTACACATATCCGTGCGAAAGTACCTGCTCGAGATGCTCCTAGATTTTGTGGGAGAAAGGATTATCTAACACAAATTGTGTTGTGAGTTTGTTCTTTTGATATGAAGTTCACGTATGTATTGGTTGGGTGGGAAGGAATAGCATTCGATTCACGGATTATGAAAAGTGCACTAACCAGGCAGTTCTTACTTAAAATTTCCCAAGGTAAAAATAGGACTTAAACTTTATTAACTAATAAATGTCACAAATTATATTTTGACATAGTTTTATTCATGATAGGAAAATACTATCTTGTTGATTTTGAATTCATGTTGAGAAGTGGACTTATTACACTGTATAGAGGGGAGCGATATCATTTGAAAGAATATTCAAGGAATCCTCCATGAAATGCTTGTGAATTATTTAGTCATCGACATTCATCATTGCGTAACGTTATCGAAAGGGCATTTGGTGTGTTGAAAAAATGGTTCCCAATTATAACATACACAACAAAACCATCATATGGCATTCAGATTAAAAAAAAAATATTATGGCTTGTGTCATTTTGCACAATTTCTTGATTGATGTGGATCCAGATGATCCATTTCTTAATGAGGAGTACGATGGAGGGGAAAATGATAACCAATATGAGTATGAAAATGACGACGAAGATGATGTACATAGTGGAGAAATTATAAGAGATAACATGGTTGCTTATATGTGGGCTGATTATGCTTTAGGATAGATATTGCCGCATCGTAATTAATTTATGTTTTTCATGATTTTATATTGCTTTAAAAATATGTATTGGCTATTTGTATCTAAATATGATGTTATTTATTAGTACTGTTAATGTTTTCACATCCAATTGTGTCTTTGTAATGCTTATTCATTATTTTGGCCTTTTATATTAATTGGAAAATTTTGAAGCTTCAACATTGTGTATGCTTTTGATATAAATTTCAGATTTTGTAGTTAAATTTGTAACATACAAAATGCCACCTCGAAGAGAGTCGTACTTTTGGAATCAAGCTATGGATGATGCTTTGGTTGGCGCATACTTATACCAGCATCAGCAAGGCAATCGTGTTAGTGGGACTTTCATTATGCATGCACTTGATAGAATTAAAGCTGAACTAAAGGAAAATTTTCTAGATAAAGCAATCGATAAGGAAAAAATAAAAAATCAGAACAAGATTATTAAGAACAAGTGGAGTAAGTGTTTTGATTTATTTTCAAATGGAGGTAGTGGATTTGCATGGAGTTCATTAACAAATATATGGACCGCTGAGCCAGAAGTGTGGGAGGCCTTAATCCAGATGAACTTGTTTATTATTTTGTTGGAAGAAAATATGATATGTGTTGTGATTTGGTTGATTCATTAATAATTTTTTTATAATAGACTAAACCAGAAGCTGCTGAGTGGAGACAAAAGCCTTTTTATAACTACAAGAAGATGGTAGAGATTTATGGATGTGATAGAGCAACTGGCGAGCATGCTGAAATAGCACAGGAGATAAGAAGGCGCACTATTTCTAACGATAGTGGGTTTTCCAACACCATAGATGAAAATTATGACATTTGGACTCACAATGACTTAAGTTTTGAAGACAATGTAACGATAGATAGTGATTGCATTGAATCTCCAGTGGGAATGCCAGCTCATTCACAAAATGCAAACCCAAGAACATCACAGAAAAGGAAAAATAGGCAGATGATGGTGAAGACGTAATCAAAGATGGCCTTTAGACAGTTGCAAAAGCTATTATAAAATCCACTTCATTGTTAGTTAAACCACATCCCATTTCAGAAGAAGAACTTTATAATCATTTGGTAAAGTTGAGACTGGAAGGATTAAAATTGTATGAAAGTTATCTTTTCCTTGCTCGTAAGCTTGATAAAGTTAGGGCATTACTTGGTGCACCAATAAATATTCGGAAGAACATGTTCGATTTTATGATATCTTCTTAATAAAAGACAGGTGTAGTATGTGTTGATGACTTGGTATCAGGTCCTTTTCCCTCTGCTCAATGTGTACATTTTGTCAGATATTTTTGTATATTTTTTGGATGAATTTATCACGAAGCCGTGTAATTGAGGGAACTATGAGAAATTTACTTAATGAAAGGTGTTTATGGTTATTTTGCTTCTCTTTTACAACAATCTAGCAATTGTATTTCCTTGGGAAATTTACTTATGAGAATCAAATGTTTTATCTCTGTCATGATCGTGTAGAATCACGATCGAGCAACTCCCGTTGTTCCCTCTCTGTCATGATCACTCGGTGACTGTAAAGGGCACTTGAACAAACTTATCAGAAACATCTCCAATTCTAGCCAATGACAGTACTTCTAAACATTCCAGCTTCGTCAGTACTGGCAATATAGTCGGGGCATCAATCATTAGGCAATCATCAAAGTGTTAATGCTAGCAGACGTAAGAAGAAAGCATTGGCACAAGTTTATATATTGTAAAGCAGGGGCAAAACAGATAAGTGATTGAAGCCCAACATCTGAAAGTCGGGAACCAATCAAGGATAACGTACTGAGAACAGGAAAGTTAAAAGGTGAATGACTAGGTCACCCCCTGACTATCATTTAATTAAACTAGCATTTAACTTATTAAATTGTAGTCATGCACAGTGGTGCATGACTAGAGTTGGAGCAATAAGGTTGATGACAGGTAGCTAGTAGATAAAATGAAGCTTCCTAGCATGTTTTGCAAAATGGTGGTTGAAGAGTTTGGATTTTTAAACAAGTATCGTATGGTTTTTCATGATATGTAAGATGAAACGTGCATCACGTTAGTTAATAGTTAAGTGTTTATAATATGAGGATATAGATTTGCTTAAACATGAGTAAGAATTTTGGGTATTCTCCATGTCTTACTTTTGCATATTTGATTATCAATATTTCGTAAGATGTTGTTGGAGTGATTTTTTAAGTTAGAAAGATCATTCAATATGTGCATAAAAGAGTGCAGAAAAATTTATGAAAGGTGATATGTGTTTGCTCTGTTTTCACTGTGTTTGCGTGAATCTCGTTGGATATTTTAGGAATGAACTAAAATGAATTTAGAGTTTAAAAAAAGGTGTAAGGTGATGTCGTGACATGGGAAAAAAGTTAAAATGAGAAGTTAGAGAAAAAATGAAGATGTTCAGGAAGACGAAAAATACAGAAAATGTGAGAAATGCTTTTTGATGTTGTGATTAATCATAGATTTTGATTTGTTTATTAATGAGTTGAGCTGAATGGAAGTTGAAATGAAGAGAAATTATAGTCATAAGCTAGGAATGTTGGATTTAGCTAAAGAGAGGAAGAATAGACAAAAATATGTTGGATTTAGCTAAAGAGAGGAAGAATAGACGAAAATCTACAGTTTCGTATGAACCTGCAGAATATCGTCTGTCATGATCATGCAGATGATCATGATAGAAGAACTCTCTGTGGAGTCCCACGATCGTGTCCGAGAGAAGAAATTAGGAATTGCACGATCGTGCTATCATGACAATGAAGAGTTATTCAAAAAAGTACGATCGTGACAAAGAGATTGCGCAATCGTGTAATTCGTAATTTGTTTTTAATTATTTGTATGTATTTCTATAAAATAAAAATAAAAATAAATTATTTTTAAATGTAAATCACATATATTAGAATAAAATAAAATATATTAAAAAATTAATAATGATATTTTCATATAATTAAAAATAAATTGTATATAATTAATTATAAAATAATAAAATCTTTATTAAAATCTTTATTAATTTAAAATAGAAAATATATAAACAAATTAAAGTCACAATCGTGACTTTTTAAATGGAAATGATTTATATTTTAAAATCATAGCGTTAAACCTCCTGCAATAACCATTTTAATATAACGGGTATAATAATCATTTATTATACATTATAGTCCATTCCATCCATTTTCTAAACAAAATTTTACTACATTACATTATGAACTGTTCCATCCCTTCCAAACAACTTTTCACTATATTACATTCTATTATATTATAAACTGTTCCTTTCTCTTCCGTTCCATTCCATTAATAAACATCCAACCAAACATGGCCTAAAGCTTTAATCTAGTACAAACTTGAAGACTTCTTTCAACATGCCTGTAACATTCTGCTACCCATGTTAAGGCTATAATAGTGTATATGAGAAATTACTAAGAAATTAGAAAGTGCATGTCATGCTTATGCAAAATATGACATACACATACACGTGAATATTGAGTTTTGCACATTAAAATGACTGTACATGCATTCATTGACATTTTTCAGGTATAATTAGTTTATAAATGTGAATTGTTGATTTTATTTGTCTTGAAAATTAAATTGAAGTGTATTAAAATTGATTTAACAATTTTGGTGATATTTCGAATATTTTGAAAATTTGGGGTATTTTGGACTAGAAAAAATGTTGACATAACAGACCAATAGATATGTGACAAATGGCTTACATGCATGGTGACATGTAGAGATGTGTTATTCATACAAGTGGTTATGTTTATGATAAAAAGAAATTACTGTAGCTATTGTTGCTCTTCACCATAATGTTCTTCACTGTAGACACCAACATCGCCAAGTTCTCTCTCATTGTTCATCCAACACCGAAACAGATGGTTGCTTATGTTTGTGTATTTGGCTTTTGGTTCTTACACCTTGAAAGTAAGCACTTCAATCCAAATCTTGTTTTGTTTCTCTTCATTTTTGTTATTCTCCATCCACCGAAAGGCTTATAGGTATCGTAAATGATTTTGTTTGAGGGTTTGGAAATGGATTCATGCATGAGTGGGGTAGGAAGAAGCAATTTCAGTGATAATTAGTGGATTAGAAAATCTACTGAAAGTGTGTTAAAAATGCCATAAAAGAATGAATAAAAGTGCAGAAAATCTGATGAAGTTGCGTGAATATATTCTGTTTTTTATGTTTGTGTTTAATCTGAAATTTTGGATTTGTTTGTGTTGAGTTGGAGATGAAATGGAAGTAGAAAAGATGTGTTAGTTAAAAGAGGTAGGAGTTTGAAATCTGGAAAAAATGAAAGAAGAAAAAAACCTGCATTTTGTTAATTTGGAGAAGAGAAGTGGAGTTGCACCGAAGGCTTACTGAAGGGAGACTGTTTTGAACATCCTTCATTTATTTTGCCTCCAAATGACATGGGATTTGAACCAACAAACTCATAACACATTGTTCTTTATTTATACCAAAATTTATAACCATCTGAATTAATTTGGAAGAGAATGATTGATGAGTTTAGGATGAAAATGTTGAGGTGTGTTGGAATTTGACAACTGAAATGTTTTTATTGAATATGCTTCAGTATTTTGGTTATATTTTGATTTGTATTTTTTTTAATGAGATGATTCTTAATTTAAATTGAACTAGAGACATTTGGCTACAATTTGTAAGAACAAATTGAATTTGAATTCTATCATTAAGGGTCTTGAAATTTAGTTTTGGCTTAGGCTGTAGCACTACCAGTGACAGAAATCATGTCTTGTAATTATTGAATAAACTATATTGATGTAGGCCGAATCAGACAAATTTGTCTTCACAAAACTTATAACTTATTCTCTTATCTTTCAATTGGTAGAAAGTTTGTAATTTTTAGATAATGTAATTGAGAGACATGAGTTGTACAACTTTGAGTGCATGATCATGCACTAGCCAAAATTTCAAATATACTCAGTGTGTAATATTTTGAGTATAACTCATAGAATTGTATGATCTTAGTGTCATTAGAAACCTAAGACATAGGAGAAAAATTTTCTAGTAGGAAGTGTTACCAAATTACTCCATTTTCTTTGTCAGAATGATCATGCAAAGTGGACTCGAAAGTATGTTTTAAAAATAATCTGGAATGATCAATTGGGTTATGAAATGAGTTTTAAATTGTTTTATTGTGGTCCAAACCCTTAGTACAAATTAACTTATTTGATTTTTGATATATGAATGATTTTGTGACAAGAATAATGATAAGATACCCGGGATTATCATTGAACATGCATTGTACATATTTCATATACATAGATGTGTATAAATGAATGCTTATATAATTATGCAAAATTGTGATATATGAAAATGTGTTTTGCATGATATAGAGGAGCATTTAGAGTGTCATCATCCAGACATTACCAGGATTTCAAGGCAATAGCTTTCTGGAGTGATTTGTGAGTAACTTAGACGATCTCACTTAATTATTTGATTGTCTAAATTATGTTTTGAATTGTTTATCATTGTGAATTGGATTGTGTTGATTTCGAACACTGAAGGTTCGATGAAAAATGTGATTAGGACTGTGATATTTAAAGTGCTCATTGAATGTGAATTTGGACTGACTATGTGGTTACTCAACATGATTGTTGAATGCCGGACCAAAGTCCGATGATAATTGTGAATGATTGATTGAAGATGAGTGATGCATTTCATTACATGAATGCATAATCAGATAATGAGAGTTGTGATATGAGTAGCCACCGAAAATGAGCTTTAAGCTCAGATTGTGATTAAGAACCAAAGGCTCATTCTGTTTAATGAGCCTTGTATCTCCAATAGATAAGGAACAACATCAATGAGCCCGGTATTCATAATAGATACGGGACAATATTAATGAGCTCGGTATCTATTGTAGATAAGGACAGTTTAGGCACTCAGTCACAATAATGTAAAAATTAAAAGTGAATCTCACAAGCATTTGCATATACACTTTATACATGTGTTTGACTGACTGAAATATAATGTGATTATGTATTTGAATAAAAAGGGGATATGTGATGCTATATGCTAAATGAAAAGATGTGAATTATGTGTTTACATGTGTTGATATGTGATATGAATTAAGTGAACCATCAAGGATGATTACATCACTAAGTTTGCAAAACTCATCAAAATTGCAACGTTAATATTTCAAGAGCAAGAGAGGACTTTAGCGACAGAGAGACTTTACAAGAAGCATAATTCTTATATTTTTATGAAGAAGAATGATTCAAAGGTCGGTCAGCTGAGATTGAAGAATTTAGTTAGACTATTTAATTAATTCTTCTTTCATATAGCATGTTTTTTGTATTAGGTTTGAATCACAATACATATTTGGAAGTTACTGAAAAGCTACAATGTATATATATATATATATATATATAGTTTTTTTATGAAATGAAATGAGGATTCAATTTTAAAATATGATGACATTTATGTATTTATGATAATGCCATGATTAAGGGAATATTGTTAATGCTCTAACATACCATTATTATAGGTTATGTATTACAATATCCTCAGGATGTTCTGATATGTATCATATGATAGTGGGATGTTATAGTGCCACTACCAAAAAACCATTAATGATCTTATATTAACTGTGACCAAAAGTACTAAAATAACCAAAACATCAAGAACACTAGTAGAAATCATATTCAAACAGATATCAATGCATGTCTGACATTCTTCCAAGGTAATAGTCTTGATGTCAATAACGTTTAGTAGACTATCATCACCCATCTTCAAAACCCCACAGTCACTTGGAGTGTAAGATGTGAAGAAATCCTTCTTTAATATCACATAAAAGTAGGCACAACTACTAACAACTAAGATTGACTTATCATAAGCAATAACAATCATATCTTAACCATGGACAAACACAAGATCATCTGTTATAACAATTGCAACATGACCATCACTATCTTTATCTTTCTTCTCTTACTTGTCTTTATTTGCCATGTTCCCGCCTTTAAGCTTAAAACAAAAGTTCTTATTATGTCCTTTTTTAACCATAATGATGTCATTGAAGATCTTTGCACTTTGATTTTGATTTGTTTTTGCTCTTATTTTTGCCTTTGTAATTATGGACTTGACCTCTTTCTTTGCTTTTTCCCTTATTTTCAGTAACCAAAAGGTCCAAAACCTTATAATGAGTTCTCTTGAGTTTTTATTGTACTTCTTCGTTCAAAATTGAACTTTTTGCATAATCTATAATCACTATACCACCTCCAGGAGTAGAATTATTCAAGGCCATATAGAGATTCTCCCAAAAATTAGGCAAAGTATTTAACAACTAAAGTTCCAAATCTCTCATCTTTAAATCTTAGACCCATGCCAAACGATTGATCAAAGCGTCATTTTAATTCATTCAAGTGATCAAAAATTGAATTATTGTCCTTATACCTCAAATTCATAGCTTGTTTAAGCAAAAATGATTTATTGTTACCTATATTTGACATATACAAAAATTCAAGCTTGTCCCACAAAGTCATGAATCATTTGAAAAGTGATTCAATTTATTATCGTCTACCCATTTTCTAATAGAGCCATAAACAATTTCATGCTCAAATGTCCATTTTTCATTTTTTTAGACTCAGACTTTTTAGTGACAAATACTGGCAGATGCTTCTTTCCACAAACAATAAATCTTTATCTTCCCTTTCCATTTGTGATAACTTTTGCCATTCTAATTGATCATTCTACCGTAATTAGGCTCTAGTTTTCAATCAAGCTAAACCCATAAATAATAAACCAAAGCTCTGATATCACTTGATGTTCGACACAACGGAAATAACAATAGCACAATATAGTGAGCAAAATAAAACCAACCTTCTCTCTTGAATGAAATTGTGAGGAGTAAAAACGAATATACAAAAAAATTAACTTTCTAATTTAGATAACCTTTTCAATGTGATGAGCAAAAACTACGTACGGAACCTAATTGAAAAAATAATCCACTATAATTAAAATTTATGAGTACATCAAAATGAGTTCTCTATTAGTTTAAGAGTTCGTAACAATCAATACTTATTAACAAAATGTTAATCTATAATGCATATATATCAAAATCCAAATATGCATGCCAAGAAGACTTTTTCTTAATACCACGACAGTTCCTTCCTAGTATCACGACATTTCTTCTTCAATATCACGATAATCTCCCTCTCGCACTATGAACTTTAGCAGAATGGCAGCAAGCGCTCACAAAGATGATAACGTTGTAGGTTATTTTTAAGTCCTTACAAATCATGATTGTTTTAATTATATATATTATTTAATGTTCCCATACTCCTTTTAAACATCTTCGTTGATAGCCAGCACAGAATTAACAAATTCAATCGAAAATCAGTAACGATTTTAACCAAGGTAATATATGCCTATATATATAGCATTTCGTCAATGAATGATGCTTAGAATTTGGTTGTCTTCAAGAGCTTTCCGGAGAGCATGCATGTGAATGTTGATGGCGAAATATATATTCGGCTTTGTTTTATTGTTACGCACTGTAGTGCTCTTACAATACAGCCAACTCCTAATGATTATTTGTGGTGTTTGAAATATAGGAGAGTTTTGCATTCCCGTCCGTTGACATGCTTGCTTTATGATAAGTAGAGACCACTAGAGGCCATTTGCACCTCAACAACAATAAAGAATAAACAGGAAATTCAACCTTAATGTTGCAGTGGCACCCCTGATTAATTCACTTTTGGGTAGCAATCATCTATGTATTAATGTAGTGACGTTAGCAACAACAGTACAAACACTACAAGAAAAATACCCAATTTGCGATGTTTTAAAAACGTCGCAAATGTTATAAAAACGTCGTTGAATATTTTTTGTGACGTTTCTGAAAACGTCGCACCGAACGTCGTTGAAGG
>JAOTIZ010000203.1:44204944-44222615 GCA_027123425.1 Erythroxylum panamense | reverse complement strand
TATTTGTCCCGGAAGTTTCCCATCCAATGCCCACTTACTATGGAATAAAAAGAAACAGGAACAGGGACAGGGACAGTTGCGCTGGACTAGGATTGCGTCACTCTTACCTCACCATTTTACCGCCCTTTTTCGAAGAGTCTAAATTTCCTGTCCAATATTACTCTGTTTTATTCTATCCAATAAATCTCAGTCATTTATTTATGTAAGTCTCGCATGGATCCCGCGGAATAAATGATTAAAATTTCATTGGACAGAATAAAACAGGATAATATTGAACAGAAGATCCTTTCTCTTTTCATAAACAAAAAGGATGACATAGGAGCTGCCCAACTTCCCCGTAAATATTCATTTAGACCAAATGTCCTCAAAACCTATTCCGAAGAACTTTCTCAACCTGTCCGTTTCCGCCAGAACTTATCCAGAAACAGAGCATTGCAATACGTTGTATTGTGTCAACTCGTTGCAAATGGATTTAGTTTTGACCTTGGAAAATGTCAATTAACTAATAATCTGAATGAGAACGCCAAGAAAATTAATGGGATTAGAGGAATGTTGAGCGAATACTAGTTGAATTAGGCTTGTAAAAATGATATTTTCCTAGAACTAAGGAATCAAGACTATTTCTTTGTCCCCATTTACAGAATCATGGATCCCAGTATCTACAGTCACCCCAAAATTCCCTGCTAAACCTACCGCTCATCTCCCTTATCTAAATCGTTAAACAACTCCCTCTACCAAACCGTAGTCAACCATACCATCTTTGGCTTCAACCTTATCACCTGCCTCGCTTGAATTCTCTCTAACTGTGATCCAATTCCCATCACAGACCCAACTGGGCCCCTCTGACAGCGCCGACAACCGTCTGATCTTATCACCAGCTGAGCTCTCGTCACAGCTATGCACCAGGTTCTCCAGGCTTTCTGATTCGTCCCAAAACCCCTGATCAAGTATACTTGTAGGAGAATTTGAAGGTGATTTAGATTCTTGAATTTGGTTGATAATTTGAGAATTGAGTTCTCCCAAGAAGGGATGTTTGAGAAGTTGACTAGCTGGCCACCTCTCCTTTGGATCTCTCTTTAAACACTTGTCCAAGAAATCCCTTGCTTGTTCTGACAGACAACATGGGAACTCCGGTAACTGGTCCGAATAACCCACTCCGTAGATAACAGAAACCGGGTCCCCCGCATCCGGCCATGGGGGTCCTCCGGTAGCCATTTCGATGATTGTGCACCCTAAAGCCCATATATCACTGGGAAACCCCTGCTCCTCCCCACGAGCCACCTCCGGAGCCATAAACATCGGCGTTCCTGTGATGCGCTCGGCCGCAACGGACTCCACAGGGTTGACCCGTCTTGCACACCCGAAATCAGCAATTTTAGCGCCACTCTTTCCCATGAGAATGTTGCTACCCTTAATGTCACAATGCACCAATCCATTTGAATGCAAGTAATCAAGACCCTGCAGAATTTGAGAAGTGTAGCATCTGATGATTGGTTCTTCGAATCTACCTCCGTGTTGACGGATGGTATCAGAGAGAGTTCCGGCCGGCACGTACTCCAAGAAAAGATTGAACAAAACTTTATCCTTCTCTCTAGTAACGTCACAGCCCTTGTAGCTAACTATATGAGGGGAGCTTATGGAAGAGAGAATTTTCTGCTCCCTTTGTAAGAACTCTGATTGGAATAACTCGGTGGACTTGACGGCAAATACTTGACCGGAATGGATTGAGGTGGCGAGGGAGACGGCGGCAGTGGAACCGTGGCCTATGGTCTGACCTCTAATCCAATCCATTCGGTCGATAACAGAAAGAAAGAAATGAAGCTTGATGGACGTTCTGAGGATGGTGGGAATGGCAGAGCATATATATATATATATAAAAGGGCAGTTTAAATTGGTTGAGTCATTCTCGTCTTTCCTCCAGAGTTTGACACTTCCTTTCAAGCAGAGTATACAACGTGTCAAAATAAGGGTGGGGATTGAAAACCACGGACAGGCCCTAACGTGGCAAGTGGGAAAGTGAACACGTGTCTAGTTAGGGGTGTATACATTATTTACCATTTAATTAGTGTACGACAAACAATAAAGGAAGCGTATGGTAAGAAACTTTGTATTTAGATCGTAGTTTGAAATGGTGAGGATATGATTGGATTGGATAGGATAGGACAGAGCGTGGTAACGGAGAATACACCACCTCCAAGCTTTTGTTTTGTATGCAAGATGAAGATGTAACAGCAGCAGTACTACTTGGCCTTTGAAAACCAATTAAGTTTGGTGGCTTACCGTAATGGCTGAACATTGATGGTGGGGGGTGGGTTTAACCACCAAAAGAGAGTTGATTTGAGAGGATTGTCAAAACTTGAGTTAGGCTTCCGTCGGATTGAGTTGGAAGTGAACTCGATAGGGGTGCACCAGCTCTTGTCCTCTGTGACCTCTTGCTCTCAGTCGGGCAATCCTCTAGTTATGAGTATCCGGGAACTCCTCAATCGGAACTAGTCTGTTGTTCATCGTCATATCTTCCGAGAGAACAACAGATGCACGGAGTCACTTATTTTGATGTACCACCTTTAGGGTGTCACAATTTCCTCTTAGAGAATATGTCGGGGATCAGGTTCCCCCGACTCATTTAGTTTTCGGTATATTATTTTCCTTTTATGCAAAAAAAAATAAAAATAATCGAGTCTTCTTTCGAAAAGTACAAGCTCCTTGGTCGTTTGGGCTTCTATCAAAAGTCAAAATTGGAACAATGAAGGTCAATTGCAATTGGCTTCGTTACATATCATGTATGATGTGTGATGTCAATCTTGGTGGATTGAATTGGACAAGTTCCCACCTATTATCCAATTGCCCTTTGTTTTCTTTTACTCTTTCACATTTTATATAAGTACAGTTGAGATGATTATGGTCTTCATCCCAAAATTTACTGCCATGTACAAGAATTGTCTTTGTTCTTTGGTGGAAAGTCGTTAGTCTCTTCCCGTTTGGATAGACTTGTACTGGAGTCGTGCTCTCTTATATACTATAGATGAAGTTCCAGTAACGATACATATCCCTCAAAATTAGATAACTTTATTCAACCATCTATTATGTCCTTCAAGCCAAGTAACCATCATAAATTGATCATTTTCCAGTTTACATGTGTCGCTACAGCTGATCTAATCTAACCCTCCTGTACTTCTTCTAGAAATTAATCAATCATGGCCTAAAAGAACATAAACGACGCCTAAAACACCATTACTCAAGCTTTCTAAACTCAAGGATCTAATTGATTCTTCACTGATGAATTGAGCAACGGCTAACAATAACAAAGTATGGGTTCCTTAAGTTACACGTCCCTCAAAAGGAATCTCGACGAAGTGTAAAAGAAACGGACACTTGAGTGAAATAAAGCCAGAAAAGGAGGACCAAAAAACGTTGCAACTAATTCCTAAAGTCCTAACAGACTAATTAATTAAGCAGGTGCGTGTCATTAGGAGATGCTATCATGTCATAATACCAGCATTGAACAGTTCGTCTGCTTTGTTGGGTCGTAGTAGTTCCGTTAGTTGGAACCAAAAGTTAACGCTCATAGTTTAGTTAAGTGAAGTGAAGGAAAGGGCGATTGTTGTACATGATCTTATGCGTGGCTTATAAGGTAGATTATCTTGAGACACCCTTTCTTCCATCGAAAGCAACTCCACATCTATTATCTATTATCTATTATTATTTGTTTTACTTTATTTTTTTGGTAATTTTGATTAAAACAATTGAATCTGCTCATTGGTTATCTGTAATTACGATATAACTGGCAAAACATGAATGGAGAGTATAAACAATTATGGTAAAAAGCATTGAGCCCAAAATGGACCACATAACATGGAACACGTGCATAATGAAACTAAACGAACACAGCACGCTTCGATTCGGGGACGTACTACTTGTGGACACGAGAGTGGCTACGTCTATATTATTGTCAACATGCTTGTGGTGCAACCTAAGAATGACAACAAATGAAGGAAACTGGTAGTTCTCAGGTTGAACGGTCACTGCCTTCCAGTTCTTGTCATGCCCAGGTGGCACGCCACGTAGACTCTCACACCTTTCTCTCGTAACAACCTTATATACATATAGAATAGGTCTGTACGTAACCCTTCTGCGTGTCTATAATTTTGTTCTCTTCTTTCTCTACGTGGCCTCTTTTTGACGTTTTCGTAGTAACGACTCTGTCGCCCCACGAAATGGTTCATCTTTTGTATATGATATGCCTTATCTTTGGTGAAATGGGTAAGCATGAGGTTATTTACTTGATGATTGGCTTAGGGTTGAAGGGTTCGGTCTGAGTGTCCGTGATGAGTGGGGAAGCGGTAGGAAACTCGTAGGGGGCATAATAAGCAAATCATATATATACATAGAAAGTGGACCCATTTAAATTAAAATTTGCTCATCCTTCTCTTCTTTCGCTTTCTTATTATGATAGGATTCGATCACTTTGGTTGCTTTGGCGTTCCGTCTTGATCTTGAAAGGGGAGTTGATTCGTTGGATTTCTATTTGTTATGTGTCGCTTGTTTGTTGAAACTAAACTTACCCTTTTAGTTGTTCAGATAAGAGTTTGGTCCCCTGCTTGATACACGTGTGTGTATTGTATGCAGTCCAAATTATGAATCGAGTCCCACTTCTAGAGACCATAGATATAGAATAGAGCCAGCCAATCTTCATAAATTTCCTACAAATGGTACACAAGGGTTTGGTTTCAGTTATTAAAAGGGTCGGTTTTGTATTCATCTGCTTTCTGTCTTTAAAACAAAAAAAGGTATGTACTCAGAAACAAGCATAAATTTTGACCCAGATAAGCATAATTTGAACCATTTCTTAAGTATGTAATCAAAGAGTAGGAATTGAATGACTAATCGGGGAGGAAGGTGATACAAGAGACCAGGTGGAAAGGAAAATTGATAACGGTTGGGGTGATGTTGATTGTTGAACATCCATTTCACAAACATTTACGAGTAACAATAGGGATGTTCTTAATATTTTATACGTTTTGGACAAAATAAAAAAGTATATCAAATTTACTTCTTTTTATCTTTTATAAATGTCAAAATTGACTTTCATAAAGAACAAAATGAGAAAAAATAAGAACATAATAAGAATGAACTTTGGACAAGTTTCCTTTCTACCTTACCCGGGGTCGGGCCTGAGTAGCCACAATGTTTCAGCTTAGATGGGATTTGGTGGTCCAATCGAACTCTCACCTTTTTTTTAGAAATTAAATAATTTTATTAAAAATTAGAAAAGTAATACATCTGAATGGCTATCCCTCTGTGAATAGACCCAGTTGGCTCACTAGGTACACCTAAAATAGCTAAAACGACAACGTTACCAGATTTAAAGGTTCGTAGATCTTCCTTTCTTTTCCTTGATAACTCCATTGTTTACCAGTTCAACTATGACTTTGTCATGATAAACTGTTAGCTGGCACTTTTAATAAGGTACCTTGGTTTGCTGTGTATGTTGTCTCACGTTTTCGTAGCTTTTTGAAGGAATCAATGGCACTACTTCTCAACTAAATAGTCGGTCACCAATCCTTCAATGTGAACGTTTTACGATTCATACGTATTTACTCTCATTTTTCTGATGGAAAAGAGAGAGGGAGCCGAGTGTACTGTTTTAGTTGTTGGAGTGTTTCTTTTTTTTTTATCTACAAGGGAAAGAAACTTAATGATTACAACATAAATCTCAGGAAACAAATCCTGGTCATATCGTTGAAGAGGAATGGAAGGCACCTTGTAGGTGTAGAGTGGAAAATGGTCACGCCAAGGCTATAGGAAGCAACTGAATGAGCTAGCCAATTGGCTGCGCTAAAAGCTCATTAATCTTTTTGACGAGAGGGTTTGGGGACAGTGACCGAGCATTGTGGGACGATATGGCTGTTGCCGCCACGAGGGAGTCAATCTCGAGTTTCACCCGCCGGTACCCTAGGTCCCAAGTAAGCTGAAGTCCAGAGAGAATACCCCAAAGTTCTGCAGTAAGTGGCGAACACCGACCGATATTCTGAACAAATCCATCGACCCAGGCGTCGGTAAAGTTGCGGAGTAGGCCGTCGGCTGAGGCTATGGACGACTGGCTGAGACTAGCGCCGTCCGTATTCAGTTTAATCTAGTAGTTAGGCGGTTTAATCTAGCCTACGAGTCGTCCTCTGCGAGGTGGAGGCCCCAAACTAGCACGGTAGTGCCAAGTCGAAGCCTGCACTTTCTGAAGGCCAAAAGCCAGGATAACATGAGTAGGAGATGCCGGTCGAATAAAGTCAGACTCAAAGATGGGTTTATTACGTCAGGTCCATAGGTACCAACAAGTGAGCCCGAATATGAATGGCCAGGCCAGGTCGGCAAAGGACGTATGATGATGAAGATTAGTGGTGAGCCAATCTGGTGCGCGAGGATGAAGGAAAGAGGGCGGTAGAAGGTGCTGGAGAAATTGGAACCAGACAGCGCGAGCCAGGGAGCAGTCCCGGAGAACATATAAAGTGGTTTCGAGAGCAGGGGAAGTGTTTCATTCTTTACAAGTGATGTTAGATTATTGTAACTACTTTCAGTACTTCTAACGCTAAGCACGCCCTGAAAAATCAGTGTTCTTGCCGATATGGTTATGGAAGGATTATACATTAATCCAGTATTTCCAGTGCAGTAAGAAAAATAAAAGAAGATAAGTTCGATCTCCATTAGAACATCATCCTTTTCTCATAAGAACTTCAATACAGAATATGCTTACAGGTTCAGGACGGGAACAAACAACATTTTACCAAGCTTGGTCAACATAAATCTTTAATAGCACATTGTATACATGTATTTGTTAGAGGACAATAAGGAAATATATAGGTATATATATTGATACATAAGGAAGTAGATTGGTATATATATTGATACAAAGATGGATTTCAGTTAAGCTGCTTCAGCAAATCCAACTCTCAAGTTCCCATAATCAAACACTGTGTGATAAGGACCCATGAAAACATCTCCCAGAATCCTGTACCACAAACAGCAACAGCAAATAAACAGTCTGATTACGCTTAATGCAGAACACTGAGGATTGAGTAGAAATTTTCATTGCCTTTTGTTTTCAACTGAGCAGAATGGTGTTACTTGCTATGACATGCATCAAAACAAACCATACCGTAAGACGCAATTGTGTAGTTCATAATAATAGATGAGTAACTTACCATAGAGGTCCACGCGGAGGAGGTACATCTAACGCGGTAAATCCACTAATGCATTGAGCTGAATCACCCTCTCCCACTTTAAGAACATACTGATCCGTTGGAACACCATTCAGATAGTTTTGAAATAACACAACAAACGATTAGCACAAAAGAAAAGATAAACAAAGTCAGCCTAAAAAGACAAAAAGCACTACAATACACAAAATCACCACAGTTATGACATATTTACTTTATGGAAACAACCAGGGAAAGTATGCAACAATTGAAAAAAAAAAAACTACAAAGTTGACCTGAGACCCTAATTGTACTTCACAACATCATGAATAAGAGGACCTCACTTGATTTTTCCTCTCTGTTGAGATGAGCATTTAACACCATCAATTATTCTTGTCAAAGCATCCCTTCGACTTTCTCTATGTATGACTAAATGAAGTAAGCTCACTTCTTTCTACTTTTCTTCTAAATATGGCAATTTTTATGTTTTATCAGAGTGCGGGAAGGACAATAAAGATGGTACTGTGTAATTGTTTTGAGGGTAGCAGAATTATCCTTCATTCCCAAGGCCTAGAAATCTTCAAGTGCAGGAGAGAAGATAAAGATGGCACTGTCATCAGAAGTGATCAGGAATCATCAATGAAAGAGAACAGGACACCTTGAAAATAGCCTCCCACTAGCATCTTTTCTCTAATGAATTAAATGATAAATATTCATTCGAATAAAAGAACCAAGTAAGTCATCAAGGAAGTGATAGATTATGGGAAGATAGAAACTGATATTTTAAGACAGCTTGACAATCACTTTGGTGGCAAGAAATAATAAAGCTATGATTTTTACAGCCAGATAGGAAATTGCCATTCCACAATTGTGGTTAACCAACTAAATGTGACATGAAAAGTCTTTGAATTAACAGCTAAGTAGAACAAGCAATGATTATTCACAAAAAAAAAAAGCAATGACATACCTGCTCTGGGGTAAGGTCGAACACTTTACCACCAATTGTGAATGAGACACTAGGCATGGAAGACAGACTGCTACAGTCAACAGCTGATTCTCCATTTGGACTAGGCAATCTTTCACAGAGCTGAAATTAAATTGTGGTTATTAATGTTTTCAAACTACTTTTCCCCATAAAGGGAATAATAAGGCAAAGTACCTCGTTCACATAGTTCAAAATCTGATCTTCTGTCTGATTCAGCCTGAGACGATTTTGCATCCAAACAACCATCATCTCACAAGCAGTACACATGGCATCATGCACGCCATCTGAGTGCTTGTCTAGATTTTCATCCACCACGCTCTCAATGCCCATACTGGAAACAGTGGTTAAATTAATCCCTGATGCCATAGCTATAGCTCAAGAAGCTAACTAGGATTGTCTATAAGAACATATACAATTAGAACCACCAAAATGTTTCAGCTGACCTAACACTGCGAGTTCCATCAAATGTGCAAAATCCTATTTGAGAGCACACCTGTTGTGGTTGTGTCTACAACAAATGGAAAAGCATTAGTCAGCTCATTTAAAACAGGTTCAAGATATGGTTCAAAAGGGCATGAAAGAGAAACTAAGCATGTGAAGCTTTCCCCAAAAACACAAACTGTGATGGAAGAGAAGTGGTGCTGGATACAATATACAAGAACCAGACCTATCATCCCCACCTTAGCTACCAGCATTTCAATTATCATTTTCCCATATTGCGCAACCATTGTCTTGCATTCTTGGCTTATAATACCGGAGGCTCCAATGGCATGATTAATTTGAGTGATGACAGTCTGAAGATTGAAACCATATATTAGAAACAATCATCAGATTCTAGAGAGAATATACTTGCAAAAGGCTGAAGAACAACGAAAAATAAGTAATTTGACAAATGATAGGTTTTTCAATGAAATTCATATTATTCAAAATTCTAGACAGCAGTGATTATTTTCAAACAGTAATTATTCAGGAATCTGATCCTGCAAATGAATGTATATAGAGTTTAAACCTCTACTAATTCCCTAGGAAAATATTCTTGGCTACAATACTGCATTGATAGGAAAGGAGTACTAGATGAATCACATCAAGCTGATGAAAGAACAATCTAACAAGCAGGCTGTCAATGATAGAAACTAGCTTTGTCAAGCATGGAGGTGTGCTGTTTTAAGCCAATGGTACACCAAAGAACTACAGCATAATTTTGTGACTAAGTCACCAATTTGGTTGATGATATAAAAGAATACCAGAAAAGGAAGTCATCATATCTGCAGAACTACTCATGAACTAACTGTCTTTCAAAAGTGCCACTTAGTCTATAAGTCATTGGGGTCAATCAGAAAACAGAAAAGTAAATACCGTTGGGCCTGCCAATAAAGAAGTTCCAGAATCTGCAATTGCCTTACAGCCACTTGCACAATATCCTGAAAAGTAAAGAAGATTATATCCCAGGATAATAAGCAGACATGTATATTTGTGTTAACTCAAGTCCATGCCCCAGATAAAAAGGATAAAAATGAAGTCTGAGTAAGTACCGGTTGTTTCATTTGCAACCAGTACATCATCCATGTCAAACTGGAAAATTGAAAAACAGATTAGAACACAGTACGTGAATTGCAGACAAGAGGCAATTCGGCAACAAACAATTGGAACTTTGGACGCAAACCTGCCAATACCCTTTCTGAGTTACGGCAACATAAGTGTGTTCTCCCTTGTAATGGTTAGGATCAACACCACCAAATACAATTTCTCCCCCTTCCTCCCCTTCAACATTGCGGTTCAACCAAAATGAAAAAACTTGCTCTTCCACAAGACCTTGATTAATCATGTTATACCTAGAAAAATTACAAAACAAACAGCTAAATACAAAGAAATCAAGTCTTATCAAGTAAATTTAGAATTCAATACAACATCTCAGTAATAGTGAGAAAATATGTTATGAAAAATCAGCAAGAAAACTACATTGATAATTTTGAACACAACATGCACAATTCTAAAGAAATTCAAACATTTGGGCCACCAAGTCTCCCTGACATTAAAGTATGAGATGAAAAGATTTACCAAACTGGAACAGCTCTCTTGACAGATATTTCTTGAAATCCAAGTCCTAGTATGCCGTCAAACTTGGCAGCCAAGAATGTGATACCAGGCTCTTTTGTTGCCTCAATGAAGTCCTAATGAGCAGTAACATTCATCACAATGACGAATTTAACTGAAAAAGAAAGAATATATTCAAAGATTATGGTTCACAAAATTTACCTGATCTTTTATGACAAGATCACCAACTTTTACATTGTCTTGACTGAAGAAACCAGCAATTGAGCCAGTTCCATATTGGATGGCAGCAGAGGTTCCTGTATCAATGTTGAAAACATGATCAATCTCAAGACAAGTTATGGTCAGAACCAAATGTAGTTGTAGAGCTTACCAATCTCAACTGCAGTCAAATAAAAATTTTATGATCTTTTATAACAAAAATAACATCACAGTAATCAATGATCATTTCACATTAATGTCTTGTTAGTATGACCCTTTCACATGTTCTAGCTACCAATTTCTGATCCTTTGTTGTATCATAAAAATGTTACAACTAAGTCCTTTCCTTAGAAGTTCAAGTTTCATTATGGAGCTCTTTGCTGATGGAACAGCTACCAAATTCTCCGCAGTCAGAGTTGTTGAGAAGACTAAGAGGTCAAGACAACCATGAGTTGAAATGCAGATTTGTACTGTCAAGTGGAGTATGCTTGTCAAACTGTTTATAAAATGACATTGGTTCAACTTCAGATAAATCGCTGATTATCAATAAATATGTTCATGTAGTTTGAACTTCAATTGAGATGAACATACTGTAGTGAATTGTATCAATCTGAATGTAAAATATTTTAAAAAGAAAAGTCTGGTAATGAAACAAAAGAAAGCATCCTATCCATTGCCAAACTGCTGATGGATGCATATACTTAATATTATAGCACTAGTGTGAACAGAAGTATACGTCAATGTTATGCTTGTCACAACATAGATGAAGCAGAATAGATTGGTTAGAGGCAGTAAGGGAGAAAATTGCACACTTGGAAAATATTGGGATAAATTTTTGTTGTTAGATGAATCACTATTCAACAACAACAGGAGGCTAGAAATGGTATGAAGTACCCTAAATATTACACTTAGTGCTGAAACTATTTCACTTGCTTTGCAGGTATGCAAGACAAACACCCAGGCTTGATTTACAATGTCCTTAATAGATTAAAGAACTTCTAGTACCAAATTGCATAAGTAACATCATTAAATTAAATATGCAAGAAAAGAAGAAGAGATTAAAAGAAGAATATTGCAAGGCCATAGAGTGTACAGGTTAAGTCAGGGATAATGACCATACCATTGCTTTCATATGTGCTTGATTCACTAGATTTATACTTGGAATGGAAATAGCAAGAAATCTGCATCGAAAATGCAAAATCAAATAGTTAGTTTCTACCCAAATATTGAGGGAGAGAAAGAGGGTAACAGGGGAAAGCAATTTCAGTAAATGAAGAGATCGATATGACAAACCGAGAAATAACATTTTGATGAGGGCACCCAAAGATTAGAACTTCCTGTGTCGAATATCACCGTGAAAGTCTGAGCAGGTGTGCCAACTCCAATTTCACCATAGTACTGGGCATCAAGGTAGTTTTTCAAAGCAACAATATCAGTTTCCGCAGATTCTCCAAGATTACCACCGAGCCTATACTTTCTAGTAGCTGCTTGCATTGCTTGCCCTTCCTTGTCTACTTTAACCAATTTCTTCTTTTTCAATCCTATTCTGATCAACCCATCACCATGCGCAGAAAGAACAATGGAATAGAAGAGGAGAAAGGCTATCCATAGAGTGCTTAATTTAGTCGCCATAACAGGAACTGCAAAAGTACAAAATGAACATTAACCATTTTACTAATCTTACAACACATAACAACAAACATCAAAAATATTAGTCTGTAGCAGAGAGAGGTGCTGAAAAGGAGATAAAAGACAATTTCTCTAAATCCCATTCCAACGGGAGGACTTCGATTAAACTAGAATATCATATGATAATTAAGAAGTAACAGGATAATGCAAAACCGGAAAGGCAAAGAACAAAAGTTTAAAATGAAGAGGTAAGGGAAACACTATGGTCTTTAACAATTGGTACCTCGCATAAAAGACAATCAAAAACAGAGTACTCAGTTCTGCGTTCTCTAGTGAAAACAACTTAAGACATGGATATACACAAAACATGCAAACGTCTGTCAATGATTAAACATCAAAGGTAGAACAGATGCTATTATTTCCAGTAAACACACTGCAATTCTGTACCATATGGATTCTGTATAATCAGAAGCACAAAATAGAAAAGAACAAACACTACTGAGATATACTTCAAAAAAAAGAGAGGAGGAAAGTCAAAACTTAGCTAAACTACTGACTGCAAAGTAATTGTAGCTAAAAGCTAAAAGAGACACGCACACTCTCAAAAATATTCTTAAGAAAAAAAAAAGAAAAACTATGGATCGATCACTTTCTTATGTTTTCTGGTAACAAAGATAAGAAACAACAAGAAAAGGCTGGCTCTCGTAGAATCCATTGTGAAAAAAGAAGTAAAGCAAAACCCACTGAATGATCATCCTTCAAAGACTTCCATAACTGCAGGAGAGGAAACACGAGTCTTACCTGATCTGAGAGTATTTTGTGCTTCTAGGAGTTTTCAGACAGTTTTGATACGGGCAAGAATGTAGGTCGATGCAATATATGTGTAGCGATTACAAAGACAGACAAGAACACGGATCGTGGTGCAGGATTCCAGGTCTCGAGGGCTATGGGACCCAGCCAGATGTTCCTACCAGTCTTTGCTCAACTGCTAGTCCACGAAGGGTGCTCTGCCTGCCTAGGCTTACGCGTGGGCCACCAAACGAAGCCCGCGAAAGTGTACTTTTTTTAATTTTGTACGTTAAAAGCCGCTTTCCTTCGATAAAGAAACTGGGACCCGCATGGAGTCCTCAACCTTTTGTTAATATTGTTTAAAATATCTCTTCACACTAATAAATGATTTAAGGTGTAAAAATATTTTTTAAATAATTATGAATTTCATTACGTCCGCAGTGGAGCCTGATTAAGAAGCCATTTGAAAATACAATAAGTGAAAGCTACTGAGGAGGAATGGTGAGACGTGTAAGCTCCCTATGATTAGGACATTGCTCCCTAGATATGATAAACTAAAGTTGCACGAGAATTTTGTAGACCCACGTCCTTTTACCTTTAAGGCCCAACAAGTATCTCATCCAAAGCCGATGCTTAAAGTTTCAGTAGTTTTAGGATTGAGCTGAAAGGGGATTCGATGGGGGTGTACCAATTTTTGTTCTCTGTGACCTCCCGCTCTTAATCAGGCATCCCTTTCGTCTTGGGTATACGGGATCTCCTCAACCTGAATTGGTTTATTGTTCATCGTCATATCTTCCGAGAGAGCAATAGATGTGCAGACTGGCTCGCAAACCCGGAAGGTCAGCCTGATATTGGAGTCACTTATTTTGATGTACCACTTTTAGGGTGCCACAGTCTCCTCATTGAGAATATGTCGGGGATCAGTTTTTCCTGACTCATTTAGCTTCGGTGTATTCTTTTCCCTTTATGAAAAAAAAAGTTTAAGTAGTTTTCGAGCATAAATGACTTTTTCCGAAAGTACATGTTTAAGTAATTTGATATTTAATAAACTAATATTTTTACTATGTTATTTTATTTAATAGTTAAATAAATTAATGAAATATTAAGAAATCTTCACATAAGACAAATCTGTGCGGTCCTATTTATATTATAATTTAAGAATACTAAATTTACAAATGCATAAATCATTGCTTATTACATTTACTTAAACTATAATTCTATAGTGATTTATTTTTTTAGTTTAAATTTATTCAGATTTTATTTTTATTACATATTCAAATTATGGGGTTAAATTATCAAATTATAATATATTGTATAAATTTAATATAAAAATTATTTTAATCTTAATTTAATCAATAAATTAATTAATAACAACAACAACACCCATTAGGAGTCCTACTAAAATACAGAGTCTGAGAAGGTTTAATAGTACAAAGTCTTACCTCTATTTGGTAGAGAAGTTGTTTTTGATAGATCACATATAATTTGTAATGACAATAAATGAATTAACATATGAATAATTTGATATATAATATTTATTGAATTAAATTCCTTTCAAATTAATTATATTATTGAAATAAAGTAAAATTTTAAAATACACTAATTTAATTGGAATGAATTTTTTATGGGTTAATTACTAAAAATCTAAACTTTCTTCAATTTTTCAATTATAACCCAAACTTTAAAAAGTAACAATAAAATGTCCAAACTTACAATTTTTTAAATTCTATCCTTACATTATTCTCACCATTATCTGTGCTAACGTGGTATAGCTACTTATCGATGCCCTTCAATAATCAAACACCTTAACTGGTTTAGGAGAAAATTGTCTAATTAGCGAAACGGCATCGTTTAGCTTTGATAGTAAAACGACGTTATTTCCACTAAAATTATATGTTTAGCTTTGATAGTAAAACGACGTCGTTTCAACTAAAATCATATCTCCTTCCTTCTCCCTCTCTTCTCCGTCTCTTCTCTGTCGATCAATACTTAAAATTCTTGCTTTGAAATCTCTAATTTGTAACATAAAATCCCCCAAATCCCCCAAAGCTCATAAGCGAGTGAATTCGTGCATTGGTGCTTCTTTTGTGGCAAAGTTATTCGCTCCATTAGACCAACATGCGTTCTCTATAATTTTGTGCATGGGTGCTTCATAAGAGAGTGATTTCGTCGTCGGGTAAAAACTGAAGATTTCTTCGCCGAGCTTCCTGTAGCATCGACTAGGGTACGATTGATCATCTCTCTCTCTATTGTTCTTTCCACTCTAATTCGGTTTTTGTATGAAATGA
The DNA here is from genome assembly GCA_027123425.1 of Erythroxylum panamense. NCBI lineage: Eukaryota > Viridiplantae > Streptophyta > Magnoliopsida > Malpighiales > Erythroxylaceae > Erythroxylum > Erythroxylum panamense. Next base: position 44,207,484 of record JAOTIZ010000203.1, on the reverse strand, counting down.
TGTGTTGTTATACTAGGTTTTCACATTAAAATGTGTTAGGTTTTCGAAAGCACAAATCCAATTTGTTGTACTAGGGTTTCAAATTGGATTTGTGCTTCCAGAAAATTGACTTGTATTGTGCTAAGATTTCGAAAGCACAAATCCAATTTGCTGTAATAGGGTTTCAAATTGGATTTGTGCTTCCAGAAAATTGACTTGTATTGTGTTAAGATATTAGGATTTCAAATTGGATTGTGTTAGAATACGATTTGTTTGTTATTGAAAAGGAGGATTGACTTATATGTGTATACAGCAAATTGAACAGTAAAAACCTTGAATACTCATACGCTTGGTTTTTAGTATGAAATGCAAGTTGAATAAAAAAACTACCGTAATTGAATGCATGATGATCAATTCATACTTTGTTTTGTGTTGTATGCAGAATATATACATCTTGGTAATTACTGAAAAATATGACATTACATAGTCTATAGCCTAAACATTCAATTATGTGATATTTCATCCTGATATGCAAGAAAGAAGCTTCTTCTCTTTAATTTTGTAAATGCAATGGTAGTTTAGCTAAAATCTTAATATTAGGGATATTATGCTCACATTTTGGAAATTTAATTCCTTGTTGGGTTAATTTATGAAAAGAAATCATAGTAGTGTAGCATTTAAGATAGTAATTAAATATTTGTATGATGATATTGTAACAAGATAACCATTTATGGGCAGAAATAAAGTATATGTAGCTTTCGTTGGGCATGCACCTGGTATATATTTCATATGGAAAGAGTGTTAAGATGTTATTAATGGATTCTAGGGTGTCATTTATTGTTCTTTTGATAATGTAGCAAAAGATGGAATGACATATTCTTAATTTTGTGAAGAGAAAGCATTATGTTCAGGGTTAAAATAACTGTAATATATATTATTTGTTATATGTGATAATTTAACTGGATTCAAATATAATTAATATTGATATTTTCATATATAATACAAATGTTTAATATTAATTGCCGCAATTGTAATGCCTTGATGAAGTTACGGATTTCAAATGCTAAGCCTAACATTGGTCAACATTTTTATGAATGCGTTAATATGAAAGTAAGTAATTCAATTATTGTTTGTAGCAATGCCAACCGTATAAATTAATGTTAATTAATATTCAAATTGAAGGTCTCTTATAGGTGCTTGATATTTGTGAAAGAGATGAAAGTTTGTTTTTGTCGTAAAATATGTCAAACAAATTCTATGCGTTGGGGTAAAAGTCTTGTTCGGAAGATATATTGGTCTTAGCAAAAATTAAGTAGGTGTAAAAATTTATGTACATAATGCAAATTTTTCATAAGTCCTAATATTTGTGTTTATATCTTTATTTTGTAGGTCTCATGTGATTTCATAGCTTGGTCATCGGATGTAAGTATAAAAAAATGGAGACATTGTAATAGTAAGAAGAACAAATGTAACTAATATGTTTATTATGACTCTTTTTATCTTTTATTCAATCACCTACCACTTTTAATGTTCAGCTGTATGCTTTTCATATTGTTAAGGAAACTGCAATTATTACAAAGTTTTACATTGCAGAAGTAACTGCAATTATTACAAAATTTCATCTATTAATTATAATTACATTTATGGCATTCATAATTACGTATCCTCTAGTAATTACAATAGAGAGTTATGTTCTATCTTTGTCAATTGACCATTGTTACTTTTTAAAATATGCATATATTAAAGTAAGAATGAAAAATAGGAGACCTAAAGAGCTAACTTTCTTGAATACGAAAAAAGGAGAAATGTATTGAATTCCATATACAATAAATATATCTAAATGGAAATTGTAAACTCTAATATATGCTTTTATAAACAATGATATGATTAGCGCTCAAAGGAAAAAGGGTAGTGAAAAAAAGCAGTTGGCAAGTACAATAGTGTTGAAGAGTAACTAACCGGAAGAAGATAACAATCATGTATAGGAATAATAAAGTCAATATCATTTTTGAAGAGTAAATTACAGAATAAGATCAAACAAGCAAATAAATAGGTTACAAACACTGACATTATTCTACAAACTGAAACAATATAAAAAAACATTGGCTTCTTCAAAGGGTTTTAACGTTTAAAGCTCCATATTCAAAACCATGCCTCTGTCTTCCAACTTTCTCAGATAGATTGGTATGCAGTCAACTACAACTCTAAAGGCTTAATCTAGGGACTTTTGTAGTGCTTGATCATGCACACCATCCTTACATAATCAGTAACTAATAGAAATTTAGAAGTATGATTCAGCTTAAAAGTGTGACATCCCGTCACCGACGGGAAGGTTATATTGGTAAATTAGAACGGGATAGGATTTTACCGCACAATATCGACTGAGCATTCATTTGGCCTCCAATTGTAGAGAACTAAGTCTTTTGCACATGCACTGATATGTACATGCATTCATGACGTTTTCCCGGCATTTAATTGTGACATAGTTTCGAATTGTGAAATCGTGAATAATTAGGTTTGCTTTTGAAATATTGGAAATATTGGAATAATTGGTTCTGAAT
>JAOTIZ010000203.1:44106472-44131305 GCA_027123425.1 Erythroxylum panamense | reverse complement strand
CGGGTACTGTTCATTCCAGTCATGAGCAATAACTTTCCAAGCCAAATTGCACCCTCTTCAAGCTAACATTGGACAATTCCTATTAAACTATTTAATACGAGAAATATAATAATTATTTATTATACATATGTTTACACATTACAGCACTGATATACCATTCCCACTTCCAGTTTCATCCAAAGGGCAACTGAAGAACGAATAAGGGAGGGGAAAAAGAGACCGGGAACAAAACGTGTAGTTACTACTAATTAGTAATTAGTAGTGTCTGTTCTCTCATATCATTTCGTGCTTCTCGTCTTTGTAATAATTGAAGAGTAAAGAGTGGTTTTATTAGTTCCCATAATGGCGACGACGGCGGTGGTGGTGAAGGTGGCGCTGGGTGTGATCGCAGTGTGCATAGGTACATACATAATTGGTCCGCCTCTTTACTGGCACTTCAAGGAAGTCCTGGCCGCCGTTAGCCACTCCTCTGCCTCCTGCTCCCCTTGCGTCTGCGATTGCTCCTCTCATCCTCTTCTCTCCATCCCTTCAGGTTCCCTCTATTCTTATCTCTTCTCTACCTAGATCTGCCCGGATCTCATCTCGCTTCTTCTTTGATTTGCATAAGTTCGTGCTTAATTTAGCTACTTGTTCCCAGCTGTTGTTTCTGGGTTGTTGTCTATTTATCTTCTTTTACTTACTGATCATGCGGGATCGATAACAGAAGCAGATCTAGGGAACGAATAGATTCTTGATACGGGGTTTTGGTTAAATCTTGGATGGGTATCTTCCTCCATTGATTTTCAAGTTGTGGAGACCTTGCAATGCTCATTTCAGGGGATGATGGGTCTCAAGTTCACAAAAAAGGGGGAAAAAAAAAAAGAAGAAGCCTATGTTGAGTCAAATCTAAGAGTTTATTCGCTGATGATAAAATTTTGGGGCGTGATCAAATGTGAATCTTAGGAGAGTATTAATTGGGAAGCACTTCTTGTTCTGTCTTTTATTAATTGCTTTACTTTACTATATTGCCTATTAGATGTATAGACTGATACTGGAAGAAAGTGGAAACGTTGCAAGTTGTTGCGGTGACTGATTAAGACGAGTTCGCGCATGGTGTTTCCATTGATCTATCTTTTTGATTTCTTTGTTAAGTTTCATATAGTTTGAGTGCTTTCTGAACTGTACACTTTATTCCACTCTCCCCAACTATTTTATCTTCATGAGACAATCGGTATATGAAACTTATGGTTAGTGTCATTTGAAAAGTTTCTTGGATTTGAGTAGAGTCACTATCTTTTGTGTTTGCAGCATCATTTCCATCTGAGCTAACTGCAATTACAAGTGTTTTTCCTTGTCGTTTTGATTTGCTAAATTTGAAGTCAGGAGGAAAACCAATTATTCTGTAGCATTTTTCCTTTTTTTGTCCTTTCTTCCTGCAATGCCTGCACATAATTTCTGATTTACCCTTCTTATTCTATTCACCAAAAGATGCTAAAGCAGACGATTCGATTAGAGGCTGTGATAGACCTTATATCACTCTCCTAGACTCATCTCTCATTACCATATGATGTACTTCTTCCAAGGTAGGAAAGGGTTTCGTCAATAAGACTTGTGAAGTCTGATGAGAATAAGACTTATTTAATCGATTCAAAAACTTAAAAACATCCTTCAATTTTTGATCCACATAATGTGGAAAACAATGTGGGCTGCAGCTTCATCACTCATTCCTTGTTCTGTCAGTCTCTCATTCATTGCTCCATCGTAGTCATATGTATGACAAAGTTATGTACCTTAGTTTTTCAGTGGATTTATCGGAATTTAACTCTTCTGTCATTAGTTGATAACTTTGATTATCTTGATGTATATATACTAAGTTTCTGTTCTTTTTCTTTTTTGTCTTGCAGCATTGAGCAATGCTTCTTTTGGAGGTTTGTCTCCATCCCTAATATGCTTTACTTTGACTGTGCATATCATAATTACCTGGTTACCAGCGCATGCTTCTTCTTTGGTTTGTGGTTAGGCGAATGAATCTGTTCGTCTATTTTGATACTGACTATTCCACCGAATCATCTATTTTTCTGCTCAGATCTTTTTTGAGCAAGAGTTTGTATGGAAATTAGTCACCACATAGTGGCTTCAAGGGGTAGCTGTATTACGGAAACTGTTTGCATGTTTCTTCCAATATGATGTACATGGTTGGAATATTCTTCTGATAACGATATTGAACTTACTGTTATTGTGAACCTTAACATGCCATAAAGAAGATAAAATGTGACTCATTGGTGCTTAGCCCTAGCTTAAGGACAATTGACATGAATACAAACGAATGACACCATTATTCAGTTGGCGAGGCTTTATGTTAGAAAAAATGTACCATACATGAGTAGCAGTCCTAGTCTTCAAGCTTCTCATGGCCTAGCTGTGTAATTTTATTTGTTCCACATGCAGTAGCAAGAATCTATAAGATGTTGTCGAGGTTTTTACTTCAGTTGTTACATTTTTTGCAGATTGTGCGAAGCATGACCCTGAAGTGAGTGAAGATGCAGAAAAGAATTTTGCGGAGCTACTGACTGAGGAATTGAAGATGAGGGAAGCTGAATCGTTGGAAAGTCAACAGCGTGCTGACATGGCTCTGCTTGAGGCTAAGAAAATGACATCCCAATATCAAAAGGAGGCAGACAAATGCAACTCAGGGATGGAAACCTGTGAAGAAGCAAGGGAGAAAGCCGAAACGGCTTTAGCGGCACAAAAGAGATTGACAGAAATGTGGGAGCAAAGGGCGCGCCAAAAAGGGTGGAAAGAAGTTACCAAGTCTCAAGTCCAGTCTCAGGGGAACGTCCAGGCTGTATAGTAAGGATTAATACTGTATCAAGATATTGTTTACACGTGCAAGGCCTTTAGATACTGATTTGAATTGGAAGTTCAGTGTATGATATGTAATTTTACTATGAAATTGGTGCCTTCTAACTTGTGACAGCCTTTTGAATCATCCAAGCCTGACTCAAAAGGCGTAAACTTCTGTATTCTGTTCTCCAACTACACCAGCGGTGCAGAACTTGTCATTTTTTCCTTTTTCTTTTTCGTCGAAACCATCTTCCATGATTCATTTTGATTCTCTTGTAAAACCGGAGCTTAATGACAGATAGATCATCATCTGTTCCTGTGACTATTTTTTTGTGCCTATTTTATTATATGAAATTTCATTCATCCTCAGCCCAACGGTAATAAAGCTACTATGAGATGAAACGGAAGGTCCATGTTAGCCCAACGGTAATAATTATAGAGAAGTTCTTTCTCACCATCATAATATATAATTTATCAGTTACTTCGAAAGAGTAACAATAGATCGTCTGTTCAGTCAGCCCTTTTAAGGGCCGTGATTGAAGTAGCAGTGCCTGTGATAGAATCGTATCTCCTGAACAAATAGGCCACAAGCACGGAGGCAGTGAGAGTCACCGTGTCCTTAGCCGCACACTGCTTGTTTGACTGAGTTGGTGAACCGGTCTGTGGCCCATTTGACCAGAACAAGTAATTCAGTAACTCTTTCCCCTCACCCGTGAACCGGTCCGGCTTAAAGCTCTTCGGCTCTTCAAAAACGTTGGGGTCTTGCATGACCAAAGGCTGGTACCCGCAAAGCAACTCGCCCTTTTTGATATTATAAGCGGAGTCGTGTGAGGAGAGAGTGAAATCCTTCCTAGCTCGTGCGAACTGCAGTGGAACCGGTGGGTTGAGACGAAGAGTCTCATAAACAACGGATTGAACCAGAGGCATTTCTTTGACCGAGTCGAAAGTTAAAGTCGGACCGCCGTTTTGTCTAGCCTCAACACGTAACTTGTCTTGTAAACCCGTTGTGTCGCTTGCTATTGCGTTTATTAGGGTAGGTAGAAATATGGAGAACCCACCGTAGGCGTTGAAACCAAGTACAAATAGCAGGTTGTGTATGGTCTCTTCTTGACTCAGTCCAAACTCGGTCTGACCTCGATTTAGCACTTCTCTCCCTGTATTTTTAAAACACACAAATGTTTTGTTGGACCGTTGTATGTTACTCCCAGAATGGATTTATATATACATGTGTACCTTCAGTTTTGACGAAGTCGTAGAGCTGCTTGTAGTCTCCACTAACGAGGAAAGAAGGGTACGAAAAAGAATGGAGGAATATCTCTTCTAGGGGCTGCAGGACACCGATTTTGATAGTGGGGAGGAGCTGTAGAGCGAGCCACCTGTCCAACATGGCGTAGCCAGACTTTGCTATTGTCGGCGACTTTGCTGGGTCGGCGCCGACTAAGGCCTTTGTCAAGAACGTGAATATGCACTTCTGAAGAGGAATCAAGTATGTTGCGCTGCCATTTTCAGAGACTTCCTTGTCAATAGTACCCCATAATGTGTCGAGGCTGGCAAGCAGCTCAGTGAGCCAGACCTTGGAGCTTCGTTTCAGGATGTCCAAGGCAAAACCTTTAACCTGTTCCAACTCCAACAACAAGAGTCGCGGTCCTTCTGATCAGTATTTATCACAATTACGTTATAAGAGTCTAGATTGATCACATCAAGCCTCCCGTAGTTCCAATGGTTTTTCGAATTAAGACACTAATTATTAAACTATTTACACTTGTTTTTTGTCAAGGACAGTAAGTCAGTAATATACAAGGTTGATCTATTCTTACTGGGATGTCAGATACGGTACATTAAAAAGCAAGGATATGTGAAAGAAGTCGATCCAGAGTGTTGGACTTCCACCATTCATTTCTAAGAGCTAGATAGCTACACCTTATCTTCACTGTCTTACGGGGCCATGAAAATATCTCGCGAGTCAACCGAAACAGTACATAGACAAAGCTGTCCTTCAATCAAGGTTCCAAGTTCCAACCGTTACTTAAGAATTGCAAAATAAAATATTAGCTTCTGCTTCAAAAGGAAATTGACTTCATGGCTCCCAAGTTCCAAACTCGAGGAGCTTATTATCACTTTAAACTATACATTTTAAGCAGAAAAACAAGAATCTTGAGTTTCATTTTCTCTTCTTTTTTGCTTTTCCAATTAGTTGCTCAGATCTCTCTTTTCCTGTTTTAGTGTTAAACCGTATCGGATAAGCTTTAATTTCATCGTTGCCAAACAAATTTAAAGGAATTAAACCCCTAAACCATCTCGAACGGAAACGAAGTAGGAGAGGATATAATTAAAAGTATAAAATGTAAACAGAAGTCATTAATTAGAAGGACGAAGCAAAGGAAATGCATCACCAGAAAAGAAAAATCACAAACCTTAGCATGTTGAGGCTCAGATGTATCAAGATAAGCACAGGTCCTGACGTTCCCAGTGAACTTAACGCTGGGCATGAAATCTCCCACAAGAACATCGGTTTTCTCCACAATTTCCATATTAAAAAGATGAGCAAAAGACTTGCAGTCAAGCACGGTCACAACGTTGGGATTTACCCCCGCAAAGAAAGGGAAAGACGGAGGGACGTTGGTCCGAAAAACGGTGGACTTGTGCTTGTCAATGCGTTTCCTGAAGAAGGTCTCCGGACCCTGGAACCAGAAGTAGTCGAGACGATCTGAGATGGGTCCGAGCAAAGGCCAACCGTATGATCCAGGAATTGTACGGATGGGGAGAGAAGTGGAAGTTGGAGATGAAGATGGAGTACTGCTGGAAACTGATTGTTGTGAAGGTGTCACGCTCATCATCTTGATCATTGACATGGTTGCCATGGCTTCGCTTGTGCGTGGCTCTATGTTCTGGCTTTTTGTAGCATAACAATCTAGAGTTGAGAAAGGAATGACCTTGTATTTCAGGGAAGCTTTGCTCTGCGTTAGAAATAAAGTAGGAAATGACAAATTTCGATTATTGGACTGTTGGGTGATGATTCCACATTTGATTTTATTATTTTGTTATAAGTTTCCCGATGCTCGTATTAAATATGTGGAGCCTGTTAATTTTCTAAAGTACTAATGATTGTCATACAATTAGTTCAAAAAAAAAATGTCATACATTCATATTTGATGATTCTGATCAGAAATGAGATCTTCAAAAACTTAGTCACATGTGATTGGGGGCCATTGGTGATTCTTTCTACTTCTGTAGTATATATTCTTTAAAATGCTTTCACTTTACTCTACTCTTTTGACTTCACCATACATCTCAACAATCTTTAAAGTCCATTCTTTACTTTCTAATTACACTATTAGTTGCTTTATTAATTTCTTGAGTACGCTTGAAAAGATAACCGAAAAAGATATATGAGTTAATATACGTTCTAACGTCGAAAATATCATAAACATTTTAAACTTAAAAAAATGAAAAAAAGAAGGCGTCAATTCTATGAAATTGAAATCAAGAATTGAATTTATTACAGGACATTATAGGACTTATTGTGATCTTTTAAAAATTAAAAGACATTTATCCCGCCACTCAGACTCGAACCAAGATGCTCTAGCACTGCTTTCTAAAAACAACGTGTCTATCGATTTCACCATAGCGGCGTGCTCGAAATTATAATAAACTCTTTTTATTCAATCATCGAACTTGAAAGAGTCTATTCAATGGAATACTTTTTAGCAACTATACAAATTATTAAAAAATGTACAAATTAATAAAAATTCCTTTCCTTAAATTTAAATAAGTAAATAAGGATTTGAATGTTTCCTATAAAAATCTTTAAGGTAACAATCCTTATTATGACCTTAAGTCAAATGGTGAAAGAAAGTTTAGAAAAAACTTTGACAACTAGTATATAGTTCTTGTTTTCTTTCTTCAACCAACCTAAAAAATTTCTTAGCATCAACATTTGAATTATTACAATCTCTTGAACAACTATTGGTACCTTCAATCTAAATCTCTAAAGGTATCATGTAATATTCTATCTATATTATCAATCATAAACATTCAATCAAATTCATTATTATCATCCATAAAAATACTTGCATTAATTGATCCGTCGTTAAATTCCCAACCATCATATCCTGGAGTAAAGCCATCAATAATTACAAGATCATATACATTATTTCTTTTATACTAATAATCATTGCAAAACTTCTTGTATAGAAGAGAAATTTCATTCCTTTTGGCCACCTCAATAAAAGCTTTTTCAAGAAAATGATCAACTACACTTATATATTTATCACTATATATGGAAAAAGTCATCCGATGCCTATCTCCCTTTTCCATGGATAAATTATTGTTCATCAAAGTAACATATATAGTATAGATTATGTTAACAACCAAGAAAATTTTACTGTCAAATAATAAACTATGATGCCTAATACATAGTAAAAAAAACATTTTGACATAATAAACCAATATAACTTGTTAGTAGATTGTTTTAAAGAAATACACATAAAGTATCCTAATAGTAGTAAGCTTATTAATTATGGTTTTTATTTTAACTAGATGTAAATCAAAATGCGTAGGAGTAATTATGGAATCTACAAAAAACATATGCAATTAACTTATATGTTATCGTTATCAAAAAACTAAGAGCTTGTATGATTAAAATTTAAAATATAATAATATTGCAAGAGAAATTCTACAACACACTTAATATAAAGGAAAATAAATAACTAAAGGTTACTGTTGAATGTGAAAGTCATCCAATTGTGAATGAAAAAGGTATCAAAAACATTATATACATGTAATCACAAGCATAACATGGCAATGTCAAAGGAAAATAATCTTAATTAAGTATATAATTTAATAGAGATCTTATATAGTAATAAAGATTTTGTTATTAAAGTAGGAAAAAAAGGATTTTTTATTTAAAATTTTTGTAGGAATAATATTAAGTATAAGTAGAATTGTATTACACTAAGATTAGTAACAAAAAGAAAGTGGATTTTATTGTACATTGGCATATTTGTTTAATCGCGTAAAATCTTATATATTCCTTTATCTATCTAGTCTTTATACATATGTGATTCTATACTTGTCTGTTAACGTAGACAAATTAATTAAGCAGAGTATCTAAAACTCCAAAAAGAAGATATTAATTTGTTATAGTAATACTGTTTTCTTCATTTGCAACTTCAACTTTCTTTGTAAGCAAATCCTCATGCATGAACATTTAACTATAGGTGGCATTAAAATCCACCATAGTATATCTCATACATACTTGAAAGATCACAACCAAATTGTAAAATTAAACTAACCACACTCGTTTCATTGAATATCTTAAGAACTAGTTGGAAACAAAATTGCAATTATAATTTGTATAATGTAATATGTATTTATGTAGCTATTGGTCAGCCTTTAAATTCATTTATACTAAATACAAAAAGTGAGATTATTTTGGTTTATTTCTAGTATGTGGATACCAATCTCCAATTGTACTTATGTTGTCACTATATTTTGAGCCAAAAATCATGACAATATATTGTTAAGTTAGATGAAAGCATAATAGATGAAAGTATAAAAAATAAATGATGGTACTGTAGAACTCATCATCTTAAATGGAGAAGTGTATCAGGAGTTTTATGTTATAAAAAAATATTATTCAAGTTAAAGGTAAATTTTATTGCTTAGTGATTAGGCTGTTCATGCTATATGGGATAGAGTGTTGACCTATCAAACAAGTGCATAGTAATAAGCTTATGGTAAAAGAGATAAGAATGCTCCATTGGATATCTAGCCTTTTTAGAAGAGATAGGGTCAAGAATAAACTGGTAAGAGACAAATTAAAGGTGGTTGGTATTAATGAAAAATTACAATAGACGAGACTTAGGTGATTTGAACATGTTAAAAAGAGACATCCTAACTCTCAAGTGAAAAGATGCGAGAAAATAGTACTTAAAAAATAAGAGAAAAAAAAAGAAAGGCCTGCAAAGAGTTGAGGAGATGTAACATCTCGTTACTCATGTTAAGGTTAAAATTGTAAATATGAGATATTCACTAAGAGATTAGAAATGTGTTTCATGCTCATGCATTATGTGATATGTTCATGCACATGAATAGTGAATTGTTGCACATCAAAATGACTATACATGCATTCGTTGACATTCCGGGTATAATTGTTTATAAATGTGAGTATATTAAGAAATGTTGGCCCCCCAAAATTTTCTTCTTGATAAATAAGTATGATTTACATTAATTATGAGATCTTTATGAAATTTTTGTGGAAATTAATTATTATGTTGATGTTAGAAAGATAATATGACATAGGTTGACTGAATTAAAGTGTCAAGGTTATAAGAATATTTAAGGGGTGTTTTTGGCAAGACACTTAAGGTTAAAAGAACATAAGCCTATAAGAAGGGTAAAAGGGATTTTTTGGGCGCATTAAGGGTAGAAATGGAAGAAAGAAATGTAGTCTTGCTTTTTAAAAAGGGGGAAAACATGAATTGAAGAAAAAAAGAGAGTATTATGAAGAAGAGAGAGAAAACAAGAAAGAAAGAGGAGAATTTCTGTGGTTGAGAGAAAAGAAGAGAGTTGAGCTAGGGTTTCATCATTTCCTAGTCTTGAGAGAGATTTTCAGGTTGTTTAAGAAGAGAAAAAGGAAGAAGAAGAGAAGAGCTTCTATTTGAGCAAAAGATCTCTTCATTTGGTGATGAATCAAGGTAAGACCATTTTGAATCTTTTGGATTTTTGGAAGGGTTTTAGTTCATTGAGTTAGAAAATGCATGGGTTTAAGTATTCTAGAACTAATTTTTAGTAATTGTGCTTCGTGAGATTTTCAATTGAAAACCCTATTGATTTGAGATTTGGGAATTTAATGAAGTCAATTTGGTAGTGGAATGGTTATGCTTAGGGTATCTGAAGTTTGTACAGTGAAAATTTCAAGTCTTCCATAGGGGTAAAATTTGTATTTTGGCTTCAGGAGAAAATCTGGGTTAATCTAGGTTGAGTTAGACAAAGTTATCTTCTAAAAAGATGTAGCTTATCTTTCTAGCTTTCCAACGGTATATAGTATATAATTTTTGAACATCGAAGTCGAAAGTTATGATTATTATAAGTGGAGATGCTTAGGAGTATAGACTATATCTTCTGTGATGACGTGTATCGTCTGTGATGTGATGACGTGTATCGTCTATGATGACGTGTATCGTCTGTGGTGACATGTATCGTCTGTGATGATATATGTCTTCTGTGATGATGTGTATCGTCTGTGGTGACGTGTATTGTCTGTGATGACGTGTATTGTCTGTGGTGACGTATATCGACTATGATGACGTGTATCGTCTGTGATGACGTGTATCATCTGTGGTGACGTGTATCTTCTAGTGATGATGTGTGTCGTTAGTGATGACGTGTATCATCTGTGGTGACATGTATAGTTTGTGATGACTTGTATCGTCTGTGGTGTCGTGTATCATCTGTGGTGACGTGTATCTTCTGGTGATGACGTGTATCTTTTGGATACTGTTCATCTTACATAATCTTGTCCAATTTTGATCTTCTAGATGATAGAATCTATCTTTCTGGTCATCAGGTAAGTTGTAGATCTTGACGTCTTCTTTCAAACCATCTAAGAATGACCTTGATCCGATACCTATAGAGTAAGTTATGTCAATTGTCCTGAAATAGGTTCAATATGATTGAGGACGGAACCTTGTTTGATTCTTTCAGCCATAACTTTGTTATCCGACCTCCAAATGAAGCGATCTTTGAGCCAATAGATTTCTCACACATTATTCTATCTCTCTACAAAAATTGGCAGTGTTTTGAATTTATAAAAAAAGTTTGATTGAAGGAAAGTTAGAGAATAATTTGGAATAGTATGAACAAGTGTTATTTTACTGAGCATACTTCAACATTTTAAATATATACGAATCTGTAGGGTTCTAATTGAGATTATTTTTAATGTTGAGTAAACTAGAGACATAGATTTACAAATTATATGTAGAAGTTGAATTCTGATTCAACCTTTAAGATATTTAATTTCTAGATGGAAGTTGTGCATAGAATACTGTTTTATAATGAGAACAGTCCAAAAACATTTGAAGTGTAACTTTCAAATTACTAAGCCAAATTGAACGATTTTAGTGTCATTAGAAACTTAAGACAATAGAGAACATTTTTCTGGTAGAAAGTATTACCAAATCACTTCATTACTAATCATAATGATCACGGAGATTAACCAAAAAGTACGGATTTTTTGAAATGATATAGGACTGAAATGAAAGTTAGATAATTGTTTGGTCTTGTAATGTTAGAATCACATTAATGAGTGAATTCTTGGTATTAAAGTACAAAAGACATGTGTAAAATGGAGATGAAGTGGTTCATTTGATTAAAGTTGTGATTCGAAGAAGAGGAGTAAAAATAGTTTAAATGAATGAGAAATTGGTAATAAGAGCAAGTAATGTGAGAAAAGAAATGATAAGTGATTGAATTATGAGATGCAAATGAGCATAAGATATGAAATTTGATAATATACCCAGGATTGTCACGAATATACATTGTACATACTCCATATACACATATATGCATAAATGAATGCTTATAATTATGGAAAGTTATTAATGTGTGTACAACGTGAGTATTGCATAATTGTGATGTACAGGATAAACGTTCGCATTCAGACGTTTTCAGAATTTAGAAGCAAATGCCAAATTGGAGTTTACTGTGAGTAGACCTAGATAGTCTTACTTTATTGTTTGTTTTATTTATGTTATAAATTGAGTGATTATGAATATTCGTGAATGTGATTTGATCGTTGAATTCCGGACATTGAAGCTCCGATGATTGTGATATATGAATGAGATATTGCAGTGCTAATTATATGTGAATGTGATGAACTAAATGCTTCATGATATGGATGCATGATCACAAAGTGTTCTCAGCATAAATGTTGAATGCTGGACTAAGGTCCGATGATATATGATAGTGAATAAGTGATTATATGTTATTGATGCATTTCACTACATGAATGCTTGAAAGATAAAGGAAATTGTGACCAGAGTAGCCAATGTGAAAAGAGCTTTAAGCTCAATTATACGCATCAGAATCTCAGGCTCAACGTTTAATGAGCCCGGTATCCCCAATAAATATGGGACAGTTATCAATGAGCCCAATATGGGATAGTTATCAATGAGCCCAATATCCACAATGGATACGGGACAATTATAGGCACTCGATCATAACAAAGAAATAAATGAAAGTGAATCTCATGTGCATTGCATATGAAAATTGATATGTATGTTCCAAGTGAACAAAATGAACGACGTGACTGCTTTAAATGTGAATTGTGAAATAAGTGGTCAAAATGATTCATGATGCTATTTGATTATGATTGAAATGATATGAATTAAGTAATGGCATGATTTACATGTGTTTTGTGATTAAGTGAGCCATCAAAAATGGTCACTCACTGAGTTCGCAAAACTCACCCAAAATTTGCAACTATTTTTCAAGGCTCAGAAGAGTTACCCCATTGGACAAATGAGAGTACAACTACTGTATTCAAGTAAGAGGTAGAGGTCGGGATCAGTTGGTGTCTGCATTTATACTTTCTTATGTATGTATTCCGTAACTTTTGTATAATGTATAATTGAATACGTTTCTGCATGTCATACTTGCCATATTGGAAGGGTTTGTAAATGAGAATGAAATGGCAGTGTATCGTTCACACTCGGACATCACTCGGGATGTTGGGTATGGTTCTCCAGAGGGTGGGGTGTTACAGGGGAAGTGATAAAAAATAATATGGCTCTAATAGAACTTACCGAGGATATGACCCGTAATATAAAACTTTGACATACTAGGATCCGAATAAAGGATCTCTCTTAGAGAGGTCATTCTTATTCTCTTAGGCATTTTAGGCTTTGTCCTTCGAGTTTTTTTTAATATGTAATGCTTACCGAGTTAGTTAGCTTAGTTAATTTCTTAGCTTAATTTTTTTCTTGGCATGTGGTTTGAGTTACTCTTGTACATGTCTTTTTCTAAGTTGTGTATTTACTTAATTACTTTATCTTTTATGTTAATCTTTACCACATTTTATACATACAGTATTTGGTACTACATTATCTATTTGTATATTTTTATTTATACATATTCATTTATATTCTTATATTATCTTTATGTTGCCTTACATGTGGGCCTACTAAAAAAAACTTGTCTACCAAATATGGTGAGGTTGCATTATACTAGACTCCACGTTTTAACAGGACTCTCATTAGGATTTGTAATTTGTTATTATTATTGTTGTTGTTATCGTTTGTTTTTTATGTTAAAAAGACTATTGTGAGTGTTAATAATTTTCTTAGAAATCTTAAGAAAACTATATTAATTGATTTGTAATGAGCTAGTTTTGGAACTTAAGATGCATGCAATGATGATGATGATGATGATGATGATGATAATGATAATAATAATGATTCAGTAAATGCTTTAACAATATTTAAATGCTTATATATTGGTTTTCACCACCTCCTTTAATCTTTTAAAACAATTCAACAACATATTTGATTCAATAGGAAAATCAAATTTGAATTCAACCAATGAGTTCATTATGAAAATAAGACAAATTCAATCAGATTCTTAATTGGTTTGGTTTGAAATCTTACCCAAACTAATCCAGTCATTGGTTTCTAATTTATCAATAAAACTGTAGCTTTTTAAGATAAAATGACAAAACAAAAATGTAGAGAGAGATTAAAAAATCAAAATGCAGCAAACCAAAAACCAAAATGAGGAACCCGCCTATGTTTATCTCCAAAAAGATTCAACTTTACCTTCTCAAAGTAGAAGACCACAACAAATTCTCACTAGTTCAACCTATGAGTGGAAAAACAAAAAATGTTAAGAGAATGTACAAGAGCGAGCCAAAAATTGAACCTTTGTACTTATTCTCTTAAACAGACAAGCATCAATAGGGGATATTTGCTTAATCCTTCACCATACTTATATGATTGATGGAGAATACCAGGGAGATCACACTCTTGTTCATCCGAGAATGGTCGTAACTAATTGCAAATAAGACAAAGTGCAAGCACTTTACTAATATAATTGCTCTCATCATTAATCATATAGAATATAATGGAAAATAAAAGGGACTTAGAAGTTGTTGGTTATTATCTACTTTTGAACCCACTTCCATTCTTTCATCAGCACATAAGGTTGTGCCTATGGTTGTTTTATAGCACAACAGTAGGGGAGAGCTTGTTAAGGGCTAAACTCACCTATCGATGGCCTCCATTTCTAAAAAGTCTCAATTGGAAAATAAAGGGAAATAAAAAGGGAAAAACGATTTTAGCGCTTGATTTGTATATTGTATAGTATTTTATTTATTGCTTAAAATAACAACAATTTTAGTTATTGCATATATAAAATTTTAAGGCATCTATTTTTTATTTGTTGTCTTTTAAATATATGATATTTTCATTGTCTTTTAATATTATAGAAGAAAATACTTAAAAAATCATTACATTATACTAGTTTTAAACAACATACTTTAAAATTGTTAAAATTTTGTTGTTGCCTAAAGTTCTTTTCAGCATATAATTAATTGGTTTATCCATAGTGATATATTTTCTTAATCACTTCTAACATTATTTTGTGTAATTAATTTTAAAAAGTGATATATGAATCAAGTAATTATTCAATTGGTATGATTATCAAGGACAATATTATCAAATATTTTTACTCTAAAGAAATTTAACGAGAGTAAATGGTTCACTTTTTAGAGCGAAAAATATCCTTATCTATCAAAAGTTTCACAAAAGCTTTGAAAGGTAAATATGAGAAACCAAGAATGATAAAAAAAAATAATTGAAAAATACTTTGCATGCTGAGTGATTGATAGATGCATAATTAATCATATTTATACTTATGTATATTTGCTTGATATTTTATCCTTTTATCGTATATTTGATACTTAATTTACTCTAAGTATGTTTATAAAGTATAATTACCTTCATGGACTTAAAGGAGAAAATTTCAAATAAATATATGGCATGAAATGAAGATTCAAAGCACATAACGAATGCACGAGCGTGCAATCGTGCACTTCTCTTAGGCCGTGTAAATTCACAAATTCTGGGTATTTTGAGTTTTACACAGTTTGATGCACTACCGTGCATCAGCCCATGCATCTTTCCAAAACCCTAAAATTGACTATAAAAGGACATCTTTAGAGGCTAAAGGATAAAGGCAAAAGCAAACATTAGGAGGCGATTCAAGATATGGAGATTGTTTTCAAGGATCGATTTTGTCCTAAAAAAATGAAAAAACAAAAAGAAATCATCGAAAAATCCATAAGAATATAAGATCAAACACTTACCTTGCAAGAACATTCGATAGAATTGAAAGGGAGATTTAGAATTATAAACCCTTTATTTTCTATTCCTTTTTCTTTCAATTTATGTTTGATTTCATGTGTTATCATGTGTAACTAAACATCTTTTTAGTGTTTAGGCCAAATGAACCCTATGTTTATACTTTAATATGTTTTGACTATTTTATTAATACAATTGGATTGATTGTTATATTGTGATCGTATTTTATTTATGTTCTAATAGATCCAAAATATTAGATAACCTGATTTCATACATAGAGGTTGAGAAATCTTGTTTATGAATAGATTTATTGTAACTGGAAGGAGTTGATTGCAACCTTAGAGATAGGATAACGTAAATCTTCCAAATTATGGTCAAACCTAATATAGGGATTCACAAATCGATAAAGCAATCCTGTAAACTTTAACCTGAGTAATTCAATTGAAAACATCAGGATTAGTTGTTATTAGATTCAAGGTCAGCTATTAGTATTTCATAGGAATCTCTACAGTCTAATAAATCAATAAACAATTGAATAATAAAAGATCAATCTGTTAAGGGTTTTAGAGATATTAGAAACCTAGATACTAATTTTATGGTATCGATAGTTTACTAAGTGCTTAATTCTTTAATTCAATCTTGCTACTCATTTATTTTACTTTTTTACTTTTAATTTTCCTTAAATTAAAAATCCAAATCCAAATCTATAGACTAGACAATAGGATAAAAGTAATTAATAGTGCTTATAGTCGTCATGGGGTTGACCTGTACTTGTCGATACTAGCTACAACTACATCATGCATTTATGGTTATTTCATAATTGAAACTCATAAAATGTCAACCAGTGCTGTACCCAAATTTGCATAAAATTTATTCCATTTGACTAGTTAGACTTTATTATAAGGTGTAAGGGTTATTTGTAACTGAAGCTAAAGAGATCACACGTGGTAAAAAGGTCTTAATAAAGGGAGAAATATATGGTAGATTATAGGGATAATATATTCAAAGTGTTTAACCTTTTAAGACTTTTTTTTTAATTTAGTGTCCAAACTTTTAAAATTTTTAATTAAGTGACTAACCTTTTTAAAATCTTAATAATTTAGTTCAGAAGGTTATTTTAGATGATGTAGTATGTCTACTAAATATCATATAGATGTCCATCTATTAGCCACAACAGTAAAAACTAAGTTTTAAAAGATTAATCACTCAATTAGAAAACTTAAAAGCTTTGACACTGAATTGAAAATTCCAAAATGTTAAGCATTTTAAGGTTGAGTATCCCTATATTATATTATAGCAGTTATCAAATGAATGTGCACAAATAGTTCGCATAGACACATTGGATGGTTAAATTTCTAGATCAAATGAAATTAAACTATTTCTAATTTAAGTGTATGTATAACTAATCTCAAGATAAAATTCTTGAAAATCATGTTTGCAATAATATTGTAAGCATATTTTTATAGTAATTATAAAAAATTATGACTTGATATTAGTTGTGGTGGAGCACTACTTGAGGTACATTTGAAAAAAGTAGAATTAATTAATACATTGTTTAATTCAAATCAGAGTGAAAATTTACAAAATGTTCCTTGAAATTTCCATTGTCAATGGAAATGTAACAACTTAATATATAATTTTATCATATTTAATCTCATCATTCATGGGTTGTGGCATGCATATAAAATTAGTGATTCAAAAATATTAAATGTGGATTATATCAATTTGACATATTAGGTAAATAAATACAAGCTTGAAAAATCAAAGTAGATTTTGATTTTGTCAACTAACCTTTCTTGTGTTGTATAGGAATCCTCTTTCATTATAAATATGCATAAATGTAAGAGAACATATTACTTATTTCCATTACTCTGTTTCTACTATGTTCCATGAATGTCTATCCATATAATAAACGGGACCTACAAAAAATAAATGGATGGATACTTATGAAATAAGATAGGAACATAATAATGAAAACAAGTGATCTTAATCCTGAATGTAAAAGCATCAAATTAAAGTTATAACTTAAGAGAGATAACTTATTGGTTTAATTAGTTACTTAGGAGGTTTAGAGTGAGCATATAAGAACTTTAAGTTGGTTAACACAAAAGGCATAATTGTTGTATTTATTACTTTTCCAAAAGAAAATAATGTCATTTTATGAAAGCTTAAGAATTTTCTAAAACCAAACTCATGGTATACAACCAACACATAAAACAAAATATACATCAAATATAATGATTGGGTATTTATAGATTCTAAATATCACCTCTATCATCTCAAACCAATCACAAACCGACATGCTAAACAACGGGAAAGTATCATCCATCTTTCAACGCACAACTCTATCATACAAATATTTATTTACACAATTACCAATCACATCAAACTAAATGCAACTATACAGAAACACACACACACGCTCCATTAATATGAAATCACATATATTGTGTCATCAGATTGACCTCTTAATAACATCGTGCCAAATTTTAATTAAAACAACTCTGACCATTAAACCAACATACTTACTTTCATCATAATTAATCAATAAGTTCAATGATAAAATACTCATTATTGATAATAATTTTATTCCGAGTATATATATAATTATTTCGATTAGATCATATGAAAACTTAAATATGAAAAGGAATTTTTTAAATTATTATTTTAGTAATAAGAGAAACAAGTTTATTAAATTAAGTTACGATGTAATTAAAGATAATATATAAAAATATTGTTATGTATGCAACCTGTTTTTTTTTTAAAAGTAACTAATGGTCCCTAGAAGCTTTTTGATGGTTTAGTTCTTTGGGAAAATATCCATGAAACCGGAAATAAGACTGTTTTTGTTGTGCTCCTTTCATTTCGCGTGATGAGTCACATCGCAGTGGGGCACGTGTCTTTCGCGTCGTTCCAAAAAGACGAAGCTTTCATACACACTTGTCAAAATTGAAGATGGCCTTCGCTTAGCTTTAAAAACTTGCATAATAAATTCTTGATAGATAAATCAACGGAAAAAAAAAAACATAGTTGTTACGCATCTCGGAAAAAATCCAAATCCAATTATCTGAAAACGATTGCAACCATTCCTAGATCAGCCTGGTTATCACCTACGTTAATACCCTGTAGATCCAGCCATTCAGGGCCACCGGATTATTGTAACAAGATTATAAAATGACATTCCGAACGTAAAAGGACAGAAAGGTCATTGACAAAGAGAGAGAGAGGACATCAGCACGTGACAATTGATACAACACAATATTAGTGAAGTCTAGATCAAGGTCCACTTGCTACACGTTAATCGAAAGGTACAGAAGGGCAATTTTGCTACACCACATGTTCGGGCGTCATTTTCCAGGAAGATATATTCTGAGATCATCTAGGTCGGCAGAACCATGTATGCTCAGTCCATTTTCATTAGCCAAATGCAGTAAGCATATGAAACAAAGATGAGGAGAAATATCCCTGGCTGTTGCTGCAGCTCCACATTCACCGGGAAAGCTAGACAACAGTTCCCTGAAAGATAGTGCATCTTCTTGACCCTTGTCGCGAAAATAGACAAAACCTCAAATTAGAATCACAAATCCATTGTTAGCAATACCATCAACAAGAATCCAATCATCATATTGAAACCCTTTAAAATTAAACGGCAGATGGTCTGATGTTAAGTAAGTGATGGTATCCTCAATAATAACTACTATGGTTCTAATCATCGTAAGTTCATGGGGTTGGGGATTCTGATGTACCAAAAATAAAAAGTTAAATGGCTGGGACATTAGAGAGTGCAAAATGCAAAGTTCTTTCTGTTTAAACTTCATAATTAGAGAGCTCCGACTCTAGCAAAGGGTATGGATCCCCTCGAGTTCAGATGCACACAATACATAAAAATGAGAACATTTCCTCTCACGGAGCAAATGGCATGTATTGATCAAAATTTTTATTTTCACTTGGCCACATTACAGTGTTATGTACAAATTTTCCCAAGGTCATGAGCAGAAAATCAGAATCATTTGCTGCAATCATCCAATATAAGGGCTAGGCCTCAATTTGATATAGCAA
The DNA here is from genome assembly GCA_027123425.1 of Erythroxylum panamense. NCBI lineage: Eukaryota > Viridiplantae > Streptophyta > Magnoliopsida > Malpighiales > Erythroxylaceae > Erythroxylum > Erythroxylum panamense. The sequence goes on along the minus strand of JAOTIZ010000203.1, from coordinate 44,112,067 downwards.
AAAGATGGATTTTATAAATGTAAAGAATGGAACAATTATTAGGTGAAAAGTTTATATGATAGTCATAGGAATCCTAAGTTTCAAGGTCACTCATCTCTGAATTGTTTAAACATATTCAAAATAATCGATTGTTTATTAGCCAGTATCATGCATATTCACTCCCAGAACACAAGCAAGTCAATGTTGTTAACAAGCAAGATAAATACTGAACTAACAACCTGCACTGACTTTTAAAGAAAAAACATGAACACAAGTCAGTAAAACTACCCATAAGGTTCAAAGTAACAACATTCAATACCAAACGAGTTGACTGCAGAGACACCGAGACAATAGGAAGCAGTTTTAGTAAGTGGAACAAATACTTTCGCACCAATCAAAATGGATCTAAACTTAGAGTCCTGATGTCACGTCACCTTCTATACAGTATAAAGAAAGCGATAAAAGGTACTGAAAAGAAAATGTTATTGGTAAACCTTAACAGATGCTTGAGGGGAGTATTGCATCTGATGCCAAATAGTTTCTTTCAAGGCCTGGACATCAACTTGCTTGGAGGTCTTGTCATACTGAACTTCAATCTTATTTACCTGATTTGTTTGCATCAAGACAGGAACATGAGTAGCAGTTTTGCAATCATAGATTGTGATAATGTCAGATTGCATTTGACTCACTAACAAGATATGCTCTTACCGCTTTCAAGACCTATTATGTAATAAAGGCAGACAGATTCACATAGTTCAAACTGGGGCCCCCCAAATACTTACTCCATACAAATGAATGTACAATCAGCATACGAAAGATTAAAGTTGCAACAAAACCAACCTGGCGAGGCTGAGAAACAAGTTCGTTTGAGTCCTCCACATCACTACAAATGTTGCCATCGTCAAACTGGCCCCCAAGATCATTTCCATCATCCCAAGATGGTCCACAATCATCTGATTCGTCTGAAGTATGGCATGGAAGTAATAGACAAAAGATAGAAGCATATTAGTTGTGCGTGTTTAAAATTTGGTTGAACACATATTAATAATAGCCAACAAAGAGAAAACATGACAAGGTATATTAACAAAATGCCAAAACAGAACTTGATGTATTGATTTTTGAGGTATGTAGAAATTCCTTCACGCGTTTGGACATAGATAATTGGCCATGCAACATAACTTCTGGTTTGATCATGGAAAGATAGACAATTGTTGAATTTAGATGTGTTGTAATCAGGAGGGCACACATGCCTGAGACAGAGAGAGAGTATTACCTGAGAACTTCTTTACCCTCTTCCCAAGGCACTACAACAAGTACAAGGCATTTATTAACAAAAGTGAAAATGTATGTTCCTACCAATCAGTCTCATACTAAAATTCATATGATCTTAAGGATTACCATCACATTAGGTAGCAAAAACAATTTAACAAGATTCTCTGGCTGATAATGACAATCTTCTGGCAGTTTATTATTACTTGGTGTTCTGTTAGCAGGCAGTAGCAATGATTTCGGATTTTTAGGAGCAGCAAAGACATCTGGCATTTCATCCTCCAAAGCTTTGGTGAAATCAATGTCCAGTTCGGGTTGTTTCTTAGTCCTTGGTCTCTTAGTGGATAATGGTGATCCTTTTTCTGTACTATCCTCCGTGCCTGTAGAACAGTTTCCACATGAATAAGAATCTGGCACAAATGAAAGTATTCATGGTGAATATCCAGAGACTTACATTTAGCTTTACGATATTTCCAATGATCAGGACCTGCCCAGGCATTTTGGTTCATTGAAAATCCCAAATTAAGAGACAAATACGTGTCCAATTTCTCAAATCTATCTTCCATTTCAGGGTTGTGAAAAGAAAATGGTTCGTGCTCCTAAAGAGTTCATAAAAAATATAAAGCAACAATGTAAAATTGATGAAGAGAAAAATAAAGGACAACCTCCTTCATAAGCAGTTTTAAATCAAACCTCATAGTAACTTGGCAATGTTGCATCTCCATCGTCTGGGTCTTCATTGACAACACTTCTGTCGTCTTCATGGTCAAAAGCCCAGGTTTGAGAATTCTCAAATGAATCACCATTAAGTTCAGTTTCATTACTATAATCTCCTTTCCAATTGTCAATTTGATCATCTAACTTTTGTTGAGAAGTGAAATTATCCAATGGCCTTTTGTTATTTTCATCAAATTGATTCACTATACTCCTCAAAGTTGGTGAAATATCATGTGTTGTTCGAATATTCAGTGCCATCTGCTCAATATAATCTGCAGAGAAGTAAGAACTGATACTTAGAGACTGGTTCAACTATTTGAATCAGGGATCAATACTAATAAGAGCAAGGGCAGAGATGGCACAAACGCCAACCTCTAGCAAAAGAAAGATCAACTGCATCTGTTCCTTCGTGTTGATTATCACAGGACACAAACTTCCCTGGAATTTCTTGTGAATCAAACAGCACTCGACAATCACCATATACTCCTAGATTGTTCAACAGTAGACCCTTAGCCCCACCCTCATCAAATTGTGCAGATGTCTGGTGGTAGAGTGGATCCACTGCAAATGCAACTGATAAAGAAAATGAAATTCCATCAGAAGCTTGACTTTTAGTCTCAAGATAGAAACAGAAATAGAAAATGTTGAGATATGACCATCAAATTTCTTTGCATTTAGCGCCTCAAAAGAAGGTTCCAGTGTTGACAAAGGTGATATCTGCACGGACAGAGTACTAGTGGTTTGAATAAATCATCTACTGAGAACCATCTCTTTCTTAAATCAGAAAGCAACCTACCACTGTCTCTTTCTCCTTCTTTGGATGGGATTCACCTCGTCCACTCTCCAAACTGGTATCCTCCACAGAAGCATCTGATGCCAAAACAGAACATTAACAGAGAAAACAAACATGGAACCGGGATGAACAGTACAATGTGATGCTGCAACTCGGCAACTTGAGTAACATTTCTTGCACTGTCTTGCACCCAATCAAATTCCAATAAGAGTAATGAAATGCAAAGCTAAGCAAAAAAAAACCAAAGAACCTAACCTTGTTCATTTTCTTGACCTGCTCTATTGATCCCACCGAGGACCTTGTAGGCCTCTGAATGCACTGAATCTACCCTCAATGCATAAATTTTGACACCAGCTTCAAGGGTGCAGCTAGCCTGTAGATATCAGAATGCCAAAAAACATTAGCATAACACATCACAAGAGCAGCATGAGCCCCGTCACAATCAACATAAAGCACATTTTAATGTCAGTTTCCTGCAATAAAGACTCATCGGTGGATATATGAGTCAATGTTTGCTCTTTTAGTATTCATTCTATTAGCAACTGTAATTTCCAATGAATTGCACACAACCATCAGAAATTTCAAGTAACGTCTGATGGGCCGCCTATTTATGTTTCAGAATTAAGGTACAAAAATGATCGGTTTCAACTTTCAACTTATTGACTGAACGAACTCCGCATTTGTAGAAAGAAATTACCTTCTGAAAATTGGTCTCCACATCTTCCTCTTCTTCGACCTTGATAATCTCGCAAAGATGGTCTATCAAATTCAATTCCCATGTATTCTTTTGGTTAATTTTCTGCCAACATCTCACAACTATCAATACGTGGTATATCAATCAGAAGCCAAATTTCAAATACAATCACCAGAAAAAGAGGCCTCCAAATCCTTCTTTCTTCTAAAACCAAAAGTTCGTCATACATAGTTAAGGAGCACAAAGAGGCACATATACAAGGGCAAAACTGACATTTTCACTAGCGAGTTTGATGCAGTTACGGAAGAGGTCGAGGATCTGTGCCTTGTCGAGGCAGGGATCAGGAGGGGGAGCTTTGACAGAGACGGACTTACGGCGGATGGCGGCGGCGCGTGCTGCGCGTGCTTGGGCTCGCTCAAGCTGATCATTGTTGGAGCCCAGGAAGAAAGGAGTCGTCGGAGACTGGATCCTGGGAAGCCTCTGCTTCTGGGTAGCGTTAGGGCTGAGAACATCAGCCATTGATGCAAATAAAGTAATTTGGTCTTGGCTTGCTGGTGTTCTTTTGGTTTGAATTGTAGTACTCACCATTTTCCCTCCATTTTGTGCTTTTGAACGAGGCTTCCGATTTCGATTGGAGAGGAGAGTTAGCGTGAGGTATCGTTTACAAAGTGCTACGTGAGACCGCTATTTAATAACAGACTATTATTTATGCCTAAGTAAGTGTCTTTTTTTATGGATATGGCCACGACGAAGTGCTACTTTCATGTCAAAGTAATGAATCATTAATTTAGAGTTAAATAATAATTTATATCTAATTAATATTTAGATATTTTATTTAATTTTTATTGTCGCACATTTTCCTTATTTGTTCATATATATGCTCTTTGCGTTGAGAAAGAGAGACAGATAGAATTTGATTACGGATGATTATGTAAGCAACACAAGTCTTGAGATGTGTTTAAAGTTAGTCCCTAACATCGTCTTAGGATAAAGTGAAAAGAAGGTTTCAATAAATCTATAATATATAAATATATAAATATCAAAATCATAATTTTGTTACCAAAATTTAATAAGTATATATAAATGACTCAATTTTTTACATATTTATTTTTTAATCTAGATCATTATTATTCTGTCACATCTATATACGAGTCTATTAGAAACAGCCTCTTTACAATGTAAAGGTAAGGCAACGTACTATCAGACCCTCAGACTCCACTTTATTGCTGGCCTTTGAGGTATGATGGCGATGGTGATGAAATAACTCAAGTTATAAATTGACAAATTCAAAAAAAAGTCTTCAAGTCAAATGATCATGATAGTAATTAACAACATCTTGCAAATGTTAGTAGGAAAAACATTGCTAAAAATGGCAATAATAGGAACAAAACAACAACAACAAGTGCAAATTGTAAAACATGAATCAGCAACAAACCTACACTAATAAACACATAAATAGTTATGAAAAACAATTTCTTCGTATATTTCTAAATGCAAAATCATTAATAACAATGTCAATAATAATATTGTCCAACATATACTTCTCAATGCATAAAATAGCCAAACAATTCATCATTTCTTGTGATATTAATGACCTCGAGTAAATTTTTTATTAATTTTAACTTTGAAAAACTTATCTCAGCTGATACTATAATCAGAGGTACAATTGATAGGATTTGATAAGTAACTTAAATATTTGGATAACAATCTATAACTTTAAAATATTTAAGAATTTAAACTGCTAACATTGACTCATTTGGTACAGTCATTTGCAATACATTTAATTCCAAAAAAGGATCATCTTAATTCATGTCTGACACATTTTTATGAGAAAATTAATCATAAAATTGTAAGTGTAAGTCGACTTGTACATGATGTAACTCGACTTATGCACTCATTTTGCCAGTATAACTCGAGGTATGCATGTCATAACTCGACTTATGCTATCACGATACTCATACCTCGAGTTGTATATGACATACCTCGACTTATGTATGTATTGTGAGTTTGTTAGAGTAGTGCCCTAAAGGCAATCCCTTGTACAAAGTTGTGTACAATCTTTATTCAATAAAGAAAGGCATGTTTCATTTATTTGATGTTCTTTAAGAATTGATAGTGATCTTTAATCAAATTAATGAAGTCC
>JAOTIZ010000203.1:44082694-44095028 GCA_027123425.1 Erythroxylum panamense | reverse complement strand
TAATATATTAATTTTAAATAAGAATTATGAATAATTTAATTTATTATTATATATTTGTTAAATTAAAATTAATTATTAATAAGAATTATGAATAATTTAATTTTTAGTTAATTTTATTTAATTTTTATAATTAAATTAAATTAAATAATTATTAATAAACATAATTAAATTTAAAATATCTTCAAAATATAATAAAAATGAAAATTACAACAAAAAAAACATAAATGCAACCATCGCCCCTTAATTCTCATTTTCAAGTTTACCAACAATTAGTTTTTATAAAGAGGATGAGGCATAGAAGAGCTTAAAGTTGGCAAGCTATGCGTACCTGTTAGAAGCCAATGGGATATTCGATATGGAAAGCTTATCTAAATCACTGTAAGTTAAATTGGAACGCTCCAGGGTGTTATTAGTCCAATTAACTGGCACCAGGACTGCGAAGGCCAAAAATGAAATAGGAACAAAGATTTTAAGCCTGTGCTTCAACAAAAAAACAAGAGTTGTAGATTCAGTCCAAAGAGCACAAAGCAACAAATATGTGAACAGAAGTTTCCATTTCACCGTTCGGTTAGCTAATTTTCAAGTTATTGCAACAACTGAAGTCATTAGCAAAACAATCACGATTCATGAATATGAAATCATACAGCCAAATAATCCACTAGAACATACCCCAACCAGTAAATCCTCAAGTAAACAGCAGAGTCCAATCCTGCGTGGTCAATCAACTCAGGTTCTGGCATTTTCAGCGCTGCAGGCATCCAGTTTAGGAACTTTATATATGACCTGAAGTCTAAATTGACAAACTTGCCAACAAATGCACCACCGCCGCCCACTGGGCTGGTCCTTAAACCCCTGATGTACCATTTTGGGAAGTACACCCTGTCATTGCCGGGTTGAATTCTTAAGATGGCAAACAGCAATAGGAAGCCAAATGCACTTAGTATATTGATAGCTGCTGATACTCCTATATCACGTAGACTCGCCATTTATGCAGAAATTTCAGTTCCTGCGTAGGAGTGTGGACAGTACAGTGGGTAACAAGTAAAACAAAATGCAGACAGAAAAACTTGCGTAGCACAGATTCAAGTTAAAGCTAATGCATTCAACTAGTAATTAGAAAATGAAAGCTCTGTTGCATCCGAAATATATGCAACTCTAGCTAAGATTGAAATTTTGAAAAGAAAGAAATTTATAGAACTCACAGAAATAGGCTCCTTTTACTATTTCTTAAAGTGGTACTCAAGCTACCGACTTAAAGAGTCAAATCAATTGGTTGATTTTTTAAAAAGAAGTGGTAATTCACAGACAAAACATGTCCCTTTCTCCATCTCCATGTTCTCATCAACCTACTCTGCTCTTAAGAATTAAAAGATTCATGATTTAACTAAACCAGTGATTGAGTTTTGAGTTATAGCTCAGACATGCTTATCAACCAATAACTGGAAAAAAAAAAAAGAAGAAGAGGAAGAGGAAGGGGCAGACAGGACAGCACTTCCATTTCCTTTATTTTCCCAGAAACCCAGCATACATTTCTTTCCATTTTCCAGTTCAAGTCTCCAAAACAAACACCATATTGCAAGATCCGAAGCGTCATACCTCCTCTATGTGCTTTGTTCACTTCCCACGATGCTGAAACTCATAAAACTAAACAGAGATCGCAAAAGGATGCGTTTTCGTCTCAACTCTCAATGTCCAGCAATTCACTAATACTGGATTGAGATAGAAACTGAATCCTATACGTCACTGCAATGAAACCGTATACATACTGGGAAACAACACGTGTATTAGAAGACAGAGAAGACAAGTAACACTGACAAATCCCAGCAAAAAGATCAGGACGAAACTTTCACACACTTGTTGCTTCTCTCAGGTTGGCATTTAAACCAGAAAACCAAATAGAGGAAAGAAAAGAAGACAAGCCCGTAGTAGAAAAGGGAGAACCGTAAAAAGAGAAAAGGAAAAGATTCCTCCTTTCTACGACGTGATCTAAGACGAGTGAGGTAAGAGTAGTGCTCTCTCAGCTGCTCTGCCTTTATTTTATCATTCCGTGTCTCAATTGCCTCAACGCTTCAATGCTTTAAAACGAAATGGGTCTGGGGTCTGATGAGGTCGGAACCTCACACATGTTTGTTCATCCGAGCCTCTTCCTATTGTTATTGTAATAAAAAGAGAGAAGAAATAATTATGAAGGTGTCCAGTGCAGGTAGTGATGTTTCAGTTTCAAGCATAACAACAACGTTAATGTTATTAGTATTAATCAATGGATGGGCACAGTCAATGAGTAACAGTAACATGAAAAGGATGTCTGGTTTTTGGCATGTGATGAGTTGGAGGGATCTTTCAAATGCTCTAACGGTTACTAATGGATAGAATCCGAACGCTTTCTATTACTTTCCTTTTCTTTTCTTTTCTTTGTACTCCATCAATACAAAAGCTTAACAATTAATTTCATACTATATTAAAATTAATCTCTTGTTGTTGACAATGGTAAAAACTAAAAAGAGAAACCAAAATAAACCATTATAGTGTTCGTGGCCTCTGGCTAATTGGGCATGAATCGCATGATGGGGTGTGAGTTGGATGCATTGCTCTAACGTTTACTACTCTTTCCTTTAATGGATTGGACAAAATAAGAGGGCTGCTTTTCTTCTTTCGGTTACTTTTATCCCTTCCTATTACCATTTTCTCTTTTTGGAAAAATATTTTTAAAAAATCCACATCTTTATCAAAAGTTAAGAAAATTAGATTTAGCTCTTCATATTATGTAAATATTCAATAAAATGATGTTAAACTATGAATATTTTGTATGAATATGCATGAAATTTAAATGTAAATAATCAAACTATATTAAGTAAAAAGGATCTAAATAGGGCAAATTAATTAGGGATGGTCTGCCAAGTTTTTTTAAATAGTTTTTTTAAAATTAAAAAATAAAATATTTTTTTAATTAGACAACTCAGACATAAGTTTATTTGAAACTTAACTCTTATAAATAAAACGATACTATTTTGTTTAGAATAATTATGCCTCAAATTTGTCTGAGTTTAGACTTAACCTACGAATCGGTTCCTTAAAAAGAACTAAATTTAGACGTAGGTAAAAAAATTATCATCCTAAAATTAATAAAAGAGATAAGTCTCAATATTTGTCAAAATATTTTTTTCACTTTTTTTTTCTCTCGTTTTGTTACATTTGATTTGATCAAATATTTTTAATTGAAAAAACAACTAAATGGAAAGAAAGAAAGATCCAAGATTGCCTTCAATTTAAGGATAAAAACCTAAGCTTTTTACTTCAAATTTATGTATTTTTCCATTTATGTTTCTTAAGTTGTTAGTAATCATAAGAAGAAGAAACCACTTGTATTCATAGTGTCAACTTGTATTCGTAGCATCTCTTTGTCACTAAAATAATTATATATACATATATATAATTAAATCTTCAAAATATGAGAATGGATTAATCAAACATTTTGCTTAAAACTCATTGGCATAATAATGTATATTTACATTTTTGTTGTTTAAATTTCTTCATAAAAATCATCTTTTTAAAAAAATTTAATTAACAAGGGATAATTTATTGGAAAATTGAGGCAGGAATAGTGGAATAAGAATAAAACTTTTTCCTTTAATTTCTCAAAAAATATTATAACATAATTAACAAATAAATATAATAAAACATGGATCATAATTCGTAAATTATCATAGTAGCTTAAGAGTCTAACCTCTAATAGTATTCACAAAAAGTGTTGAGAAAAATCTACAACTATTATAGACATGATTAGGCAAGAAATGTTAGTTTTAAAACTTAAGCTTATTTATAATATGACATGAACTTTTTAGTAATTTAATTGAAATAAAATTATAATTTTAATTGAATTTTAATTAGGACTATAATTAATTATAATTAAATACAAATTAGGCCTAAATAAGATCCAATATTTTATATTAATCCTTGTTTATTAAATATATCGTATTTAATCATAAAATTTCTCAAACTTTACAATAAAGTCCAACTTGATTAAAAAACTTTTTCTCTCTGCATCCCGTTTTTTTAATGTGACCCATTAGAATTTCATATATGTTAGCAACGTGTACATAAATTATAACCCTAAAATATTTTTATGATTAAAAATTAAACTACTTTAAATTTACCTTTATTATCTTATTAAAACATTTATATTCATAAATCAAGACTGGTGTTTAACATATGACAACCTAAATATTTAGGAATATCAAAGTGGTATTGATAAACCATTTCTTGTATGATTTTTTTTGTATAATTTAATCTTTTAATCATCTAACATTCTAATTAGACGTAAGTCATGAAATTAATGCCCATTATATTTGAGTCAAATCTTATTAGTTCTCTAACATTAGTAAGATTCGATTAATAATATTTGAAAAACTATTTTCAAAGTATTATTCCGCCTTGACCAAGAATTTATCGGATCAATATTAATAAAAAATAATGAAACATTTTTCTGAATCACTTTAAGATGATGAATCCTGTATTGATAACTCAACTATCTACGTATAATTCATATTATATCTAATGACTCTCGATTGAGCTATGCTTGAATATAATAATAGATCATAAGTAGCATAGTGTCAAAATATAAGAATTCCTATATAAGACACTTTGGAGATCTCAAGTCAGATGATCACTTATACAATCATCATAATGATAATTTTCATAGATATACAAGTAATGTTTCAAATGAAATTCTCATTTAAGGTAATTTTAGTGAACTTGTTATCAAACAAACACCACACGTTTGTTTAACTATCTCTATATTTTAGTCTATGAAATTGACTACTTCTTTTATAAATAAAAACACACAAATTGTTCTAGTTTTTTTACATTTTTTAAGGTTTAGTTTTAATAAAATAATAACTAGGAACAATATAGTGATAATACATAATACAACATAAATTTCATAATAATGATCTCATCATAATTTCATTTGTTATGTAAAATTGTCTTATAGAATTAATTATGTATATCTGAATATGAACAAGATAAATAATGTCTTTAAATAATTATGTCACTAAACTATAACCAATCAATATATAAATCAACAATCTCTCACTTATACTAAATCAATCTTTACTTATCTTATACCATATTACCATATAACGATCATACTACTGTTGGGACACTGGGATAATGATCTAATGAGAGAATTCTACAAGATTCTCTATAATAAGTATTATTTTAAATCTTACAATTTTTCTCAAATATCATCATAATTTTAAAAAAATTTAACTAAGTACGTGCTAGGATCTTTGGAAAGATCTTAGCTTCTTTTGCATGCTCGCTAACTATTATATTCTATAGTATATTACTGATTTGAGCATCGGAAGGAAATACCAAGTTTATTAAAGAACTCATGATTTGAATAATGATTTATACTGAATGAAAAATGTATTATATATTGAATAACAATTAATGATACATTGAAACCTTTCCAATCTCAAAATAATGTTTTTAAGTAAAATATAATTTAACTAGGATTTACTTCTAATATTAATATCCTTATAATTTTAAACTTAACTATGAACTCATACATAGAACAATTGATACTTTTAATACTTTACAAGTATCTGATATTTCTCATATGAAATATCTTTAGTACATTATTTATGTACCTAGCTTAGAATAAGTAAACAAATAGATTTAATTATGATAACTAAATAGTTATTTTTGTATATTGAATGAGAGTTGTTTTTCGACAATCATATATTGAACAATTGAAAATGTAAATTATTGTTTTCTACAAGTAATATGTCTCTACGCATTCCCGCTAAAGAGTACATATATACCCCACTTACTTTTTATAAACATAATAAACTCACAGTCATATCTAAATCAAACTTATTAAATTCACTACAAATGAGAATCTTTCAACATTTTGAAGCCTTTCAACTATACATCAAATGTATCAACAAAGACAATAATTCCAATTAGATGTATTTTTATGAGATTTGAACTTGTTGAATCTCATCTTACTCTAACTATTTTTCTTGAGAACATTTTCCTGCAAGTATTCATTAGGATAAATGATTTATTCAATGGGTCTGTAAAATTATATCCGATTGTTTAAATGTCTTATAACTTTTTATTATCCAGTTTAGTTTTAAACTTATCAAATAATATATGTTTCAACTAAGCATCATATCCCAAAATCATTAACTTTGACCATTTCCAAGTTCTATTATTTTATATCTAATATGAAATCTTACGAATTGATTTAATTGAAAAATTGAAAGTGAATTCTACTACTAACCATAGCTATAAAAAAACATATTACATCACACAATATTTGACATTGTGTTTTTCTCCTTACAAAAATCTATATAATTATAGAATTTAGTTATGAAGATATTAGTTAAAGAATCACATTCCCTATATATTACTAAAAAGTTTATATTTCAAGTATTTTGACATTTTCAATGCTTAAATTTATACTTTGATTTAAATAATTTGAACTTTTAAAAAATTTAGATTAATATTTCATTTAACATATATGACTATTTCATGTAAAGTTACCAGTAAATTTAATGAACTACAAGTATTATCCTTTTATAAATTATTATTACGTTTTATACATTCTATATATAAGATTTAACAATTTAAAAACAATTTAATACGATCACCGTCTTTTCACTAGCGATTGATTTGACTATTTTTCAACTTAATAAGTTTCACAAGTTTCGTACAATTGAAAATAAAAAAATAGATGTATTTTTGTATGTAATTTTAAGATTCTCATCAAGTTGATTTAACCAACATGACATAAAACATACTTTCAGTTATCTAACTTTGTATGTTTGCTACTTATGTTAAGCATAAGTCTCATTTGATCCAACACATGCAAATTTTTTATATAAACTTGGGTCAACTATCAGGGTCGTTCCTATCGTTTTATAGGCCCGAGGCGAAATAAAAAATGACCCTAATAAATCAGAAGAAATAAAAAAAGGTCCTAATAAATCGACAGTATACTTAAGTTTTATGAAACATAATTGAGTCAATTTATAAGTGTACATACTCAACCAAATATTACATGATCATAACATCAGCTAATAATATCTTATAAATATCATTAATAATAAAATAACTAAAAATAACAACAGTAACAATAAAATAGCAATAACAACAATCAAACAACAATATTAGATTGCAAAATACTAAGAAAATTACACTAATAAATACACAGAAGATCATGATTTATGAAAAACAATTTTTCTGTATATTTTTTGATGTAAAATTATTAATAATGTTATCAAGATTAATATTATTTAATATATCCTTTTCAGTACATATCAACTATTTTTTCCTTTCTAAATGTTTTTAGGAAAATGGCGGTGGTGTCAAAATAAAGATGGTAAAATTATATTTTCTCTGGCTATTGGAAATGTGGATTTCTAAGCCACAGGATGTACTGAAGAGATCTGAGAAAGGGCTAAGAATGGGGCCCCTTTTTGACACTGAATGTGTTAATAGCTCCGAAGGGAAGAAGGACATGATAAATGCATCATTATGGGCCTGCATGTTACTCAATTATTAGGTTTGTGCTGTTGTCTTGTAATGTAGGCAATTCTTTTGAAGCTTGATTCTATGACCGAACTGATTAATATTTTATTTGTATCTTTAAAAAAGTTTTTACCATAAAATTAGGGGCCCTTTCCCATCATGGGCCCTGGGCAGGTACCATGCTGGCCCTTGCCCAGGGCCGGCACTGATATAGTGTCTTCAAGCTTTCAAAGCAATGGTTATTTCAACAAATTCTAAATCATGTATTAAATAATTAACTCATGAGACTTTAATTGTCTCCATGCATATGAAATTACTTTATCATGATGCAACCGATTGCATCTTAATCTCTGGTGTGAACATCAATATATATTACTTAATCTCCAAATCCAAATGATATAATTAACTTCGGTATTATAATTCCTCAAAACTCTTTTTACATTTATTAGTCCATACGATTTGCACATTTTTACTCAGACATTTTTGTCAAAGGGTTAAGATTAGTAAAAACTCCTTAACAGTCTCTGGTAGTATCTAATATACAACTAGTTCTAGAGAACTCTAGATCTCTTATAAATGCGATCATGCCTTGGAGTTTCTCACTTCATCAGTACCTTTATTTTCTTTGGGTCTCCCATTATGCCATGTAGCATCACTTATCACTTACTTCACATATCCCATTTTCATTCATATACATGATTACAATATATTTTAGTCTGTTAAACACACATTTAAATGTATATGCAATGCTCATGTGACACTTTCAATTATTTCATTGTTGTGACTGAGTGTCTAAACTTTCCTGTATCCATTGTGGATACCGGGCTAGTTGAGACTGTCCCTTACCCGTTACGGATACAAGAATCATTGTACATATCGAGCCTTGGGCTCTTAACCACATTCTGTAGCTTTAAGCTGATTTTTGGTGACTACTCAAGTCACAACTATCATTATCTGATGTTATTTTTGGTTTCCCAATTGACTTCTTTTCTCGAATGATTTTCTTAATGAATTCGATTTCCTCTGATTTCACATTGACTTATTCAAATTTCTATTCATTCATACTAGTTTCACATTTAAATTTATTTGCAATCTTAACTTTCTGTGTTGATAACACATTCATCAGATCTAATTTGTATCCCCTGAACATATTTGCATAGAATGTAATGTGGGCCTAAGTTCTCCTCACATTAGCAAGAGTGCCACCTTAAATTCAAGAATCCAATCATGTAGTTGCATACTTTACATCAAACAAAATGCATACACTCTCAGTAGCATATTTTACATCTTATGCTTGAGTCTCCGTTAGGAATAAAACTCCAATATTCACTTTTGATTTGTTCCATTTTCGTTCATTCTTAGAAGTAAACCATTTGGCCTACTTATCATCTATATTGTTCATGTAACCCTTATCAATCAACTGTTTTCATCATTGCTTATCAGCCATTCTTAGTACCTCAAGAAAATCAATTTTAACTATTCATAATATCTTAATAAGATTAATTTATGTCATAACTTATATGATCATAATATCCTTTATAATAAGGCTCAGTGAAGCATTAAACAGATTCATTTACTCTTATACCTTGGTATCTACCATCAAGATCATTACATCTTATCTAGAGATGTATTTAAGACAATTCACTAATTAATAACTTATACTCAAGATACCTTAATCTCATTTGATTTAGGACAACACTTCTCTTTTTGCGCCTGTCCTCGGTCGTGAGGACTATGCCACGATCGTGGCCTTCTTCTTTTTCCTTTAATTCATCACAAATAGTAACATCATTAATAATCTCAATCTATCCCCGATTGATCACTATAAGCAATTTCATGCATTATTCTAATTCATCTGAGACTTTGAACTATGGGGACTATGACTAACAAATATTCATATATAATATATTGCTTCCTATATCATCTCCAAGTACATAATACATATGTGCTCAATATTCTCAATTGTCATGGTGATCTCATTATCAGATATGTGCTCACAATAACAATTCAACTTAACCATGACAACTTTTACATATATCGCTATCATTATCTCACCTTCCAATTACCATTATTGTAATATCCTGGATCCTAAAATTTTTAAGAGATTAAACTGTTAGATTGAGCCACATGAGTTATTTTAGAAAAAATTGCAAGATAGTATATACACTCAATTGACATGTTCCGGGGTAGGAAAGGTTTTTACTAATCATGATGTAATTGTGTGTTGATTTTGTCTTGAATTTTGTTTTGATGGATTATAATTGGTGAATTGGGAATTTATTGTTACAATTAAGTAATTGATGAGGTGATATGTGCATCTAGTTTAAGAAAAATGTTAAAGAGCAAGACAAATTTATCTATCAAAAATTAGGTTGATTAGGCCTATGAAATGGTGACATGTGACATTAGGAATATGTGACAAATGGATTAGTTAAATGGATAACAAGTGTGTTGAGTATAATTGTGACAAGTAGCCCTTTAAATTTGTGACAAATGACACTTTAAACTTGTGACATGTGGAGCAATAGAATGGTGACATGTGTAGCTTTACAGATGGTGACATATATAGCCTTACAATCGGTCACATATGTAGCCATATAATTGGTGACATGTATAGCCTTATAAGTAGTGACATATGGAGGCTTAAAATGAGTGACATGTGGAGCCTAAAGTAAGTAACACATGGAGCAATAGAATAGTAACATATTGATCGATGGAAAGAATAACATATGTACCAATAGAATGGTGACACATAGACCAATGGAATGGTGACACACGGATTAGTTTGACCTTCTTGAATTTTCTAGAGAAAATGGATGAAAAGACAATAGAAGTAAGAGTGAAGGTATGCCATAAGGTTAGAAGAGGGAGAAAAATGAAAATGAGAAGAGAAGGAGAGAAAAAGGGGAAGAGAAGAGGAGAAGGAAAGAAGTTATCGTAAGTTGAAATTCTGGTTTCAATTTCATCTTTCTCTTTTGATCTATCTTTCATATTCTTAAAGCACGAATTTGAAGAAACTCAAAGAATAAAAGTTGTAGATATAGGTCTTAAATTGACCTTTGTGAAAGTGACTTGACAAATTAGTGACTAAAGCTCGAGTTATACTTGTTTCCCTAATACTGTCTATGATAGACCCCTGTACAAGAACCTTGTATTGTTTCCTAATTTTTGAGGACCTTAGAGTCCAAATCAGTGAAAGTATAAAACATGAAAACTGATTATTGATGTCTTACTATTGCTTCTGTGAAATGGTTTTGTTAGGATATGTATTTATAATGATTTATTAAGGTTTGAGTATTAGTTGCCAGTCTATTTCTTACCAGAAACATGACATAATTCGGATGGAGATTATATTTTAAAGGAAGATGTTGTTTGTGTAATTTTTAGATATATTAAGACTAATGGAAGTCTAGTTTTTGGGGGTATAAGAATCATGGCATTTGGAATTTTTTAGAGAGAGTTATGATTAAAAGAAGATAGCTTATTCATAAAGGAACATTAGGAAGAAAAGGATGTGAATGTTGCACATAAGGTTAGGTTAGCTTGATGGATGAGGAAACATTGAGCTGAATTAGTAAGTGAACTATTGACCTATTTACATATGTTAGAATAACATTTATAATGATTAATTAGGGATGAATTTGTTTGTGGTGGTGTATGAATATGAGATACATATTTGAGTAGTAAATACATTGTATATTTGTATGTATAAAAGCTCGAGAGCTGTGGATCAAGGAGCTTGTACAGAGGATTGTTGAAGTTAAGGGTGTTACACCTTCTTCTGAGGTGAGTTGGGGAAACCATATTTTTCAAATGGGATTAGAACATCCTAAGACATGCATGATGACTTGTATTTGAATTTTGAACCTATGTAATGCATAGTAGAACTGAATCTCAAGTAGATGCTAGTATACTTGTGTATTTAATAAACGACATTATTTTTGAAACTGATATTTTATTACATATTTTGAGAAATGATATTGTTTTCAACAAACCTAAATTTGAAATGCAAAGGACAATGCTTTATTTTATGAAACTACATTTTTGAACAACTTTACACTTGAAGTGAAAAATATGACTTTTATTGCATGAAATAATGTTTTTGAGTTTACATATGCATAATCGAGTCATATAAGTTGCGTGTATTTGTTCTCTTTTGGCTTAGAGCCATGGCACGGTTTCATTTTATTGGTTGTACTGATAAATAAGAAATAGTGCTTACTTGATTTTTGTACTTAATTTTTATATATGATTTTTGTGATTGGTGAGGACACGATTAGCTAATCGCATGTTAGGCACAATAGATTAAGCGACCCCCGTACCCTTGACACTGGAACATAAAAGTCGAGTCCCTGTATCGACATCTTCTACAGGACTTACGAGTGATTCCACACCTAGGGTCTGGACTCCAACGAGGTCATCACCTAGGGTCATGATGCTCTTGTCGACTGTAGTCTAGACTCACAACGGATGAAAATCGAGCCAACACCGAGAATCGGTGGGTGTGCACACTAGTTTGGTCGATTAGTGGTGACACACATGATTGCTTTAGCATATTTTGAGATTTGTTTTCTGACGAGATTTGATTTATACATGTGATGTTTTTTCTGCTTTTGTGTACTGGAACTAAAACCTATGTTCATCGGGTGAGTGATTAGTAGGTTAGGCCTATGTGGTTCCTAACCAGTATACGTTGAGCGATAGACTAGGCCTATGTGTTTCTATGTCATGTATGTTCACTTCATTGGTTATCTACACCGTCTTGGTGTGTATCAAGTTCTGTTTGTGATATATG
>JAOTIZ010000203.1:44056261-44080642 GCA_027123425.1 Erythroxylum panamense | reverse complement strand
CACACACACACACACACACACACACACACACACACACACACACACACACACACACACACACACACATATATATATATACACATATATATATCAAACAAATAAATAAAATATGCAACTTATGCAAATAATATCAAATTATATACATGAAATACAAACCTTAATTGATTATAATGAAGTTCAATTCTTTAAATAATTAAATTAGATTAAACTCATTGATTCTTAAATAAATTAAATTCTTATTTCAAATATAATTTTAATTTGATTTGAAAACAAATTTCAGATTCAATTAGAAATTATTTTAAATTATCATGACTCTTTTAATAAAATTTTTGAAAATAATTTTAATAAATTATCTCTTACTAATTACAAATAGAGAAATCCCTTTTTTAAAATTCAACAAGTAAAAATTATAAATTTCTAATATGACCACCACATAAAAGACATGTCAATATGATTTTGACATGATAAACAAACAAGTATATATCAACATATTATGTTAGTATATATTAATAAATTTGTTGTTATCTACATATTTTTATATTTAGAAAATCATGCAAGATTATAGAAAAATAATTACATTGAAATTGATAATTTTTAATTATTAATAAATTCTCAATCAAATTATTTGAAAGTGAAGGAGAAAAATGAATCAATTGTACCTTTAAGATGAAAAAAATTTGGTCTAATAAAATAAGACAACTTACTTGAACACAAATCATAATTAGTAACGATATGACTTTTCTAAAAGGGTAACATAATTGTACCATCAAACCATAAACACATAAATAATGAAAAAAGAGAGGAAAGAAAAGAGAGATAAAAGGGCGAAACAACAGGAGAAAAGAGGAAAAAGTAGGGAGTAAAAGAGTAAAAAGAGAAAAATTAAAGTTAAGAATTACTATTAATACTGATTTTTTAAAATAATAAATTGTATTAAAGAGAGATAATCTAAAATTTACGAGTTTAAAACCCAAAATTTAAAGAATTCAATTAAATGTATTTTTATTATTTTTTAAAATTATAATCCCTGCCATTTCATATAAAATAATGTTATTTTATTTAAAATTTTTTAATTTTAAGTCAAGTCAAATTAGATAATCCAAACTTGAATATGACCCTAAATTTATTTTTTAAAAAAATTCGAATCTAATTACCTCAAATAGAACCTATTAATTTTAAGTTAAATTGAGAAAGATAAGGCAGAATCAAGTCCAAGCCAAGCTAAAGCCTAACCAAAATTGGTCCTTAAGTGTACGAAGAAGATATCTTTTAGTCCTTCTCAACATTTTATTGTACTTTTGCTATTGCAAAATCACCTTCCAATAGAAATTTTTGATTGAATAGATGACTTGCCCGTCTGTCTTTTTCAAGTCAAGATGAGATTAAACCCCAGTCAAAAAGAAAAATATCATTCTATGTACGACCTGATCAATCACAACAGTACCCATAATGGACAAATGATAACAAAAGAGCAAAGGACCTTTTTAAACATGAACTTGAAACTCCTTGCAGTTCCATATGGTTCAACAATTCCCCTTTTTGTTTCAAACACATATACAAACAACATTAAGCAAACAAGAAAACTAAGAAGAAAAAAAGAATGACAATGAGCCAGAATGCAACATACTCGAAGCTTATGCTGAATAAGTATAAAATACGAATACAGATCACAGTTATGGGCAGTGAACATCAGATGATGTTCATTGACGGACTCCAAGATTTCACAACATGGATATACAAGCAAGGCTAACAAGGTACAAAGATTGCATCTTGATAAGGTCACCTCTTGAAGAAACACAAATATCTCATTTGGAAGGTTTTGATTACTCTCTGGCCTGAATGGAGAATATTCAAAGTGAAACTAAACTAGGTTCATTGCTTGTACCTGAGTTCTTCTTATCCAGTCTAGAATGTGAGAACAGTCATTGCGGCTAACAAAATGCCTTCACAAAAAACAAACAGATCTCTTTAGCTCTTCATAACTAATGGTAATTATGCTTTCTTCAGTATTCACTATTATAAGATCTTACCTATTTTTGGTGCGGTAGCCTTTGAGTTGAAGAACTTCTTGTTGGAGGGTTAAGTCTTTCTTCATTTGAAGAGATTCAGGCACAGCCACTGCCCGGCTTGGAGTATGATATGCATCACATATAAAGTTGAGCACTTTTTCCTGTAGAAATTGCATTTGGGGAAATTAGCAAACCCGCAGGAAGGGAAATACAAAAGGCTAAGATTTGTGTTGTATATTACATCCATGAGACGTCTTCTAGAAAGTCTCAGAATATTGGCATTTTTATTGGGCAGCATCTTAGACAACAGGCATTGTTCCGAGGTTGCGAGCAGTATTAAAAAGTCGTTACTAAATGAACTGGCTCATACCAAATCTTATGAACAATCAACAAAGAGTAGCATTATCATGGACAAGGTTAGTGTTGATTCTATTTGATATGAATGTAGATTTACCATATTATAATCCCTTAAATCTAGGGATTATAATTTCCTCAAATTGTATATAAATATTGTACAATCCTCTTGATAAAATACAGAAAAAACATATTTTCAAGACTTAATTGTTAGAATATAAAACCCAACAGTTGTAACATATATTTTCTATTGAGTTATTCACTTTCTGACAGAATTGCTAATGCATGCAAACACTTGCAAAGCGACAACAATGGATGCAAGAGCAAAAGAAAAACGTGATCACAATGATAAAACAGCAGGCACTAAGAGTCTTGTAGAGAGAACCATCGATATTCCCCTTACGGAAAACCCAAAAAGAAAATCCCAAGAGACATGCATTTAGTAAAGACTAGCATAACCACTCGTAAGCAGTTTTAAATACAGAATCACAGCAAAATATACCAGTGGTTTAGAAGCATCAATCCAGTGATAGATGTGCTCATTGCGGAACCACGTCATTTGCCTTTTTGCAAAGTTTCTGCAAACAAAATATAGAAGGGCTTGAGAAACTGTTATTAAACAGCCATATATAAAAACCAACTCTATATTAATACCATCAGAAAATTGTGATCAGAACCTGCCATCACCTAATCAAGATTAAAAATAAAGTTGCAGCACAACGAAAAGAGATGCCATTCAAACTTCCCCATACCAAACTACTCACTTTCCAGGGGATTTCAACTCTATATGTCCAGTAGTTCAAATATGATGATGAATATAACGTCATCATACAAAGTGCAATGGAAAGTTTATTAAAAGCGGCACCCATTTCCACGTAACATAAGAAAGCATATGCTACCCAAAATTACCCTTCTTTGGTGTTTTCATCTGTTGAATGACAAATAAAACTTTCACTATTTTCCTCATTAGCAATTTCCAGTTAAAAAATAAACAAGGAAACTTGCAGTTCTATTACAGTACAAATTAAAGATCTTTGGGGAGTATGACATCTCTATCAATTGCAAAGCAGAAATACCTAGATGCCTTCTGGAATTCAGATAGGAAAGCATAAAAATCTCCAGCAGAACTCATGCCACCGTCTTGCCTACAATTTAAAAGATACTCCATAGTCTGAAACCATATAAAAGAAACCTTTAGTTATAAACATAACTGAACATGTAAGGATTCCAGACAAATGACAATCGTATAAAATCATAGAAATTGTGAGAACAATGCCAACATTATTATCCATTTAAATAGAATTTTTGCCAATCAATCTAACAACATATATTAATCTAACTTATTATCTAGGTAGTTGCCTAAAGATCCAAAAGGTAATACAGCTAACTTGTTGATAACTTGAAGCAAGTAGATCCAAGCTACCATGCAAAAGACGAGACTGACAGACAGAAAAACTAGAAACAGCATTTCATCATGGAATTCATTGTGAGCATACGTAAGTTACGTACTTGTCTATAACCAATTGCTCGGGTTGCAGAATTGGAATTTGGAAGGAGACCGGAGTCAAGAAGCCACTTTGCCTCAGACAAAATCCCATCACTTCCTACAAACAAAACAAAGTTAAAAAAAGTATAATTCAGAGTTGAATAATGAAACCACATGCACCAAAATTGTAACTCAAAATTGATGCCTTATTCAAGAAACTTATCAAATTAAGACCAGAAAATTATCATTTTGCACTATTGTAACCTATATTTCCAATAGCATATGGGGAAAACACAGTAAAAGGAAAAGGAAAAAGCTATAGGAGATATAATTAAGATGGATCCACAGAGATAATAAATAGTTTCTAATACTTAAATAATCCAAAATGATGAAGGAAACACTGCAGCTTAGTATAAGAATCTCTTTTTACCTTTACTAAAATTAGCTTTTCAAATAACAAGTTCAGCAAGCAAGACTGGCAGTTAAAGTAAACAGTAACATAGAAGACCAAGAGAAACTATTGACAACAAGCTTGCCAGCCTGAAAGACAATGCTATAGGACATGTACAGCCAATCATGTCCGCTATATCTTACAAATTTTATATATCTTCAACCAATTTAAATCATAAATTCCATAAATCTCTAGAACAAATAGAGTTCTAAAAAACCCAATTTGACAAATATTCATCTAATGAATGATAAAGGTAATATTTCTCCCTATCAACCAAAATGAGAGAATTTGATATCACAGGGAGATATATAACTATATACCACAGAGGACAAGTTGTAATTCACCTGATAGCATTTCCTCACACCGAAAATCAATTGATCTGTAGAGATCTATTCTACGGCTTGAGAGGAAAAAGCAAAGGAACTCATAGTCCAAATCCTTTGACTTGACTGACTCATTTGCATCTTGATATGTATTCACACTGTAGGATCTGTATCTGGAATCTGTACTGAAAGGTTCTTTGAAGGAATCATATGGAACTTGAAAAGCAGAAGGTGGAGATCCACTAGCCTGTCATGTCAAAAGAAATAGATATATGAAATGATTATAGCTCATGCAACTCATGCTGCTGTCATATAATTCTCCAACCAATACACAAATAATGAGAATGAGAAAAAACAAGTTATAAAAGGAAAATAACCTAACACAGAACAGTTTCCAGTACACAAGTATCTCAGCAGATGTTAAGAGAAAATAACTCTCAATATCACATCCGTATAGTTAAAAGATCACCAGTTAACCTTGATTATCTCAAGGCTGCGCCGCAAACGGTACCAATCATTGGCAGCCAATAGTTCAGCCTTTGGATCACCTGATTTTACAACTAACTGCACTGCTGCATCCCAATCTTGATTCTTCTGAAATTCTGAAAGCTCAGAGTATACTTCAGAAGCAATCTCCAGTGATGCTTTTGGAACATCTGGCTTCCCATATATGAACCTGCAAATTCCATGCAACATACTTATATGCATTTGCTACATTAGTTTCACCTCACTTCAGAATATTGACAGCATTTAAGGTGTTTCCAGTAATTTAAAACCTGAGATCTCTCTACTAACTGCCTCATCGTAATCTTGTTTCAATACTGAGCAAAGAAAAATGAGCCCGAAAGCCAATAGTAGTCGATATACATGGCCAAGGGGTGTGCACCAAGTTCCAAAAATGCTATGTTGGATATCATTCCATTTCTTATCACTCGATTTAAGTGTATAATGTCAACAAGGAAACAAGTTTCAAGAGATGGTAGTTGATATGAACAGAGATGAGATAACTTTGAAGCAAATTCTGATGATAAATCTTCTTACGAAAAGGAAAGATCTAGTGGAGCTGATTGCTTATAAACTTAGGAAAACCCGTATAACTATAGAATTACAACATATGAAAAGAAAAAGCTACTCAAGATGATAGCATTAGCATGGCTTTCTACTCTGTTAATGTAAAGGGAGAGATTGGAGAATACAGCTTAAGCTAATTGTTAGAGATTTCGTATAATTGCGTTATGGATCCTATATAGGAAGTAAATAGAAGACTAAAAAGTAATCGATAATAAGCTATTCTATTTCTTTTTTACATAATATGAGCCAGAAAAAACCCCTAAAACAACAAAAGGAAAGATTACTTTGTGACATGACAAGTGTTGAAGTGGTGGTGAACAGTATCATAAGTCATTCTATTTTCAATGTGAGCCCCAAAAAAACTTTAAAAAAGGAAGAATCACTTTATGACATGGATTGTAAGCAGTAGCTACGTGATACTGTTCATGGAGCATGCTACTATTGATATTTTTCATTTTGTCCCAAAGATTTCTTCTTTGTCGATCCTATTTAAGATTTCATTTAAGTTCACGTCTGCAGATTTTTATTTTAAGTTGATGGGGAGACATTATCGATTTAGAGATTTAACTTCATTCTTGAATGTTGGAGAACTCAACTGCAGTTGTTCTCTGCCCTATAATTGACTTCACAAGTGGTGGATCAAGAAAGTGTCACGCCAAAATTCTTCTGGGAGTGAAAAATTGCATGATGTTTCCAGTGTGGTGTCAAAATGAAACTCTTCCCGAGGTGAAGAATAGTATTTTAGAAGTTTCTAAAGGTCTTATGCTGAATGTTCCAATGCTACATACTGATAGAATACTCTAGCTTAATCAGCTATAGAGCAGTGTATTATTTAGTAAAACCAGAGCCTTGAACGGCAATTACAAAGGTAACTCTCGGAACTCTTCCAAGACCAGAGCAAACAATGCTCCTCAGGGAGAATATTGATTCTCTCTGCCCAATTAGACACTCTACTTCTGCATACCCCCCTCTATCTGCTCTCCTCCCGCACACCAAAAACCCCCCAACTCTCATTCCTTCTCACCATTCTGTTATGCCAGCTCACTCACTCTAACTAACTTCCCCCTCTCTACTCGCTTTCTTCCTCCTAGAGTACACTCTCCACACACTAGGCTTATTCCCCATTTTACCCCTTCCCTGATCGGTCCTAACACATACATTGAGAGAATTATGGATTTAGGGTAAAGACAATTTGTAACAAGTTTAGGTAATTGTGCTCCAACTTGAGGGGCAATTTTGGAGATTTAGAACAACTATGTTAGGGATCCTATATAGAAAGTAAATAATAAGATTAGCTTTACTGCCTACTATTAAAAGTAAATGGCTAAATGCTAATCAACAATAAGTCATTCTGTTTCCTCTTCTCTTTTACACTAATCATATGCCTAGCCCGTGTGTGTGTGTGTATGTGTATGTGTATGTGTGTATATATATATATATCTTAATAGACTTAATACGTTTACAAGCATATAATTACAATAATATCCCTACATTCATAACACTCCCCCTCTAATTGCTGGATAGACGTCATATGTACCAAGTTTGTCGCAGATATATTCTCTTGAGTGCCTTTAAAAGACATGGTAAGAGCCTTTAAAAGACTTGGTAAGCAAATTAGCTAGTTGATAACTTAAACTAACAAAATCAGTCACAAGTTCTCCTTTCATTGACTCTTCACGCATGAAATGACCATCAATCTCAAAGTGCAATGTTGGCAGCCCAAGCAGGATGATCATGAATTGGATAATAAATGTCTCGATATACCTAATTGATTATGGAAGGAGACACTCGCTCCCTTTACCACAGTACGAGTAACATCATTGTAGGCCCAACCACTAGAGCCACAACCGCCAACAGTATCACAGCTGGAGGACTTTGAAAGAAGTGTAAATTGATTATATGTGGAATCTGAAATAGTGGGTTATGAAGTTGCCCTCATGAGATAAGCTAAGGTCTCATTCAAGATAAAAAGAATCGGTCTCCCAAGGACCTATAGACATATGGGCTTATAGGCAGCTGGCAGAGCAAGAAGGCAAGGATACTAAACAACAGCTCATGTCCTTGGTAGAATATTAAACGACTGCTTATCCTGAGTTTTGACGATGTTAACACAGTAGAAGAGATAAGATCACTGTGAATTTAATTGTCAAAATACATATCTGAGCAAATAAACTAGGGATGCCAAACTCATTCGCATGCATCTAACTCAAATTAGAAACACATCATTGACTTAAGTGACATCATTCATATACATAATAAAAACTCATAGGATATTAGAATATAAATATAAAGAAATTTGAGAAGGAGAGAAAGACTGACACAAGATTTGCATGATTCGACATAAAAGTATACATCTACGAACATAAAAACCAAAAGGCTAAATGCTTTTTATTGCTATTGTGTATGTCACATAGTAATGAAGCATTATACAAAGTGTTAAGTGACCGTTTCATTACAATAGCTTAAGCTATTGTATAAGGTCAACTTAATTGATTTTATATATTCACTAACACCCCCTTCAAATGAAAGCTCTTTGGACTTTAAACTTACACAAGCTCACTCTACCTTGTGCTGAATAATAGGTACGTGGTAGGATTTGAATTCATGATCACTTGGTCACAAAGGCTCTGATACCATGCGAATAAGAGCTTATTTGCTCTATCTTTCTTTTATTAGAGACTACAGTATATATATACATGAATAGGTTTATAGAATAGGATAGAAATCTGTACAGATATGGAAATATAATCCTAGGATACTATATATCTACAAGATATTGCTATCTAATCTAAATGATCTGATTATGATCAGATCATAATATTATGAGATATACATATCTTTGACCACATAAAGTCAAAGTCAAAGTCAACGTACCTAGTGTACAAGGCTCACCGTTGTGCGGGGGTCTTAGGGGGGGTGACACAACCTTCTCTTTGTATTTTTACAAAGAGGCTATTTCTGTGGCTTGAACCAGTGACTTGGTCACAAAGGAGCAACTTTACCAATTGCTCCAAGGCTCACTCTCATAATGAAGCATTTAGATATAAGGAAGAATGATGTGCACATTAAGTAATAAAATCTCTTGATTTACATAATAATATTAGAGACCAATCCGTTTAGACTATGGTAAATCAAGGGGTGATTATAATCAATCTATAAATATTCTAATACACCTCCTCAAGTTAGAACATCAATGCTCAAGCTTGTTACAAACCAATAATAAACCAACATAAGACATTTCTCATTAGGAAAAATATTCACTGAATCAACAACATACTTCTCACTTGGAAAGAAAACAATCAAATCAATAACTAAAAAGGTCTTCTTATTTAGGAACAAATTTGCCTAATAAAAAATTTTAAACAAATCTTCTCACTTGAGAAGAGACCATAATAAAACTAAGTCTTATAAGACTATTAGGCTCTTATTCCTAGTATATATGGAGTATTAATACATACCTCCCACACTTAAGAATGAATATTTGGTATGAAAAGTTTGTTGGACCAAACATTTGCACTAACTCACATGGCTAGACATATCTGGGAGGATAGATATTAAACAAGGAGTGGGATTGATACCATGATAAAGCTAATATTAACTCTATCCCAAAAGGAACCTTAAGAGGAGAAAGACTGCTCTCAAGTCTTATGAGGCTTATTAGGCACTTGTTCCTAGTCAACATGGGATATTCACACACTTTACACCCCTCATACCCAAGAATGAACATCTGGCGCCTGAAATTTGCAAGATTAGACGTTTTTGAATGGCCCACAAGGCAGAAATTTATAAGGAAACCAACAGAAAGTAGGAGTGGCTTTGATTCCATGTTAATATAAGGGGAGAGATTGGAGAAATAGGGCTTAAATGAATCATGTGCTTATCCTTTGTATATATACATATGTGTAGAATTAAATGTGTGTATGTAATTAAAAGGATATACCTATATTCATAATGAACTCAAACTTTTATGAAAAAAACGTTGATATAACACATTAAAAACTCATAACACAATTAATCATATTAATGGGATATGTATTTTTTACTCTTTCTTTTCAGTTTTTGTGATAATAATGCACTCAATAATTAACTATCAGGACAAAATGTTGTCCTGGCCGCAACTGAGGGATTGCATAAATTGAAAAGTTTGAGATATGTCGAAGAAAACAGGGAAACACTAGTTCTATATCTGGCTCATCATGGAGTCAAGTGTAAAGATAACTTACCATCGTAAGTACAATCCAGTCCCACCAGCCACAATAGGCACACGGTTATTCCTGAGAATATTTTGGGTGATTTGCCTTGCATCTTCAAAGAATTGTCCAACGCTGTAATCTGAAAAGACAGTGCATGATAAACATCTTAATGGTAAGAAAAAAAGAAACGTAGCAAAAGAAAATAAGCATAAACTAGATGTCATATAACACTCTTGTAAGATAAATGTTTCCTCAGAGAAATACCTTCAGATGGGTTTAAAATGTCAATCAGATGGTGTTGCACTTCCTGCAAAATGAAGTTAACGTAAGCACACCAGTTGATTCAAATAACTGACAACATTTCTAGAAAAATAACATAATTTACAAATTTAATAGGAAATAAATGCCATACCAGAGTGAAGAATGGTTAGGTTGCTCAGACGACTTTATAAATGATTATGTATGATAGGAAAGGGAAGCACTTTTTTTTTCCTATGAAAATTCTGCTAAATTCTATGTCTGAATTCAGACACGTACACATAGAGTAGCAGTAATATGATATAAAGTTTGTCGTCAATATAGCATTATATAATCTCCACATACTCAATTAGAAACAAGACTTTAGTAAAAGTTTCCTTATGTCTCGCTTCATTCTTTACAATTAAGCATTTCCCTTTTAGTTTGATGATGATTTGTAGACCAAAAAAACATAGAAGAGTTCACCAAAATAAGTACCCAGAAGTTGGCCATATTTATTGAGGAGGCTTATTTCCCCCTAACCTACCAAGGTTCAATCGTGAGGGTGGACCTCTGTGGAGAAAGAGAAGACTATGCACTATTGGCTAACCAACTAAACCATTGGTTCTGCCATAGACATAAAAGAAAGCTGCATAAAATGAGATAATAATAGGTGCAATCTTCATTTGTTCACATTTTCTTCTTTAATATTTTCTTGGCCATACAAAATCCTAGGCACTACTTTAAGTTGTGATAGCAACTCACTGCCTCTCTCTCTCTCTTTCTCTCTGAGCACAACTTGTAATGTATAACGTGCCTAAGAGAAGGTTAATCAGAAACAGAGCATCAATCATTGCATTGACCATAACTCATCTTCTCTCAACAACTTCTACAATGTCTTTGTTCAAAAAGAAAAAAAAATCCAAGTTATGTGCATACCTATAACCTATTTAACATGCAACTTATTAACTACTTGGAAGGCTTTCTCTTAATTTATTGAACAAAGAGTGGGATGTCAGTAAAAGCAAAGTACTAAGAGCCAAAAACGCCTAAAATAAATACCTTTCTGTCACTTAAGGAAGGCTTTGCAGATCCAACATCAAGACCACGATACACCTGCACTAAAAGGCGAGTAAACTCAATTTACTTAGTCTATGGTTCTTAGCCCCTTTCTCCATTCATCAAATAGTAATTAGTAAGAATGAAAGATTCAACAATTTTAATCCATCGTAACGTTTATATCAGATTTAGCACCGGAACACTTTAGTATCTACCTATGCTACGAAGTTAACGTACACCACGAGGCAATTCTTCAAAAACTAAATTCCCCGAGCTAACCAGTAAAGGTGCTAAATTTTCTCCTCAGATAAAAACAGCAATGGTGAGAACTGCAATGTGCTTTTCTTTTCTTTACTTCCCAGTTTTAAATGTGTTTATAACGACAAATCGCTTCACCTTTCCGAATAAGTTTCCCTGGTCAAAACATTCATTACCAGAAGGGGGGGAGAAAACAGTTTGAAAGCAGAATATAAACAGACACCCACAAGCATCCTTACTGTCTCCAACATAATACATGAAAGTCGGATGAAAAATAAGAAAAAGGGATAGGCTAGCGACCTGGACAGAGTCCGCACTAATAATTTCTCCGTTGAGACGCTTGGCGAGCTCTAACGCAAGACGGGTCTTTCCAGAACCAGTGGGACCAGAAATCACGATAACCTTCTCTTTCTTGTTGGCTATGGAAACCGAACACGACGGGGTGTTGGCGGAGAATGGGCGACGGTGGCAGTGGCGGTAAGGTAATGGGAGGGGATTCGCGGCGAGAAAGCGAAGGCAACGAGCATGGAAACCGTAAGCTTCGCTCATTATCATATTCTCAAAATTCTCTTTGGACTGTCAGTCGAATGGTCCGTCTCAGTAAGCGGTTCTGTTTTTTCAGTTTGTTTGCGAAGTGGCTAAGGTTTAAGGCTTAAGGTCAGGCGTTATTGAAAAAACCTGTCTTGTTCTTTTGAAAGATTTTTTATATTGTTTGTCCTTTTATTAAGTCAGGCTACAGAATAATTTGTGTTTGAAATTATCCATATCTTGCCCGTTGTTAAGGAATAATTCAGGATCTTTTGAGTTAATTGCATTGTTAGAATTGAGGATTCCCTCTTCCTTCCATGTTAGATTCCTCGTAGCCATTGCTTTGTAGAACACATATGATTCCGCAAAGGGATGGTTTTTAACTAGAAAGGCACTGGAGCATCAAAACTCTTTAAGCTGTTAACCTACTAGAAATCACTTCCAAGTTTCCCAGATAGATTGCAGGCAGTCCTCTAAATAAAATTTCTGTAACACTAACATCCAACTCATTATTCTATTCACAGCAGGGAAAAGGGTTGGTTATTATTCATAAAGAGGGGCACCATTTTCAGCTTTATTTACCAGGAGCTACAGTTTGTCCAAGTCCAACCGTTTAACCAGCCTCATCCTCATCGCCAGTTGTTTCCTTCAGCCTCTTGAATCGTTTACAAGAGTTCCCAGTCAGAGTCATGCTTCTCACGATTCTGTAAATTCGGTTCCGATGCTAAAGGGCCACTTGGACACAAGTGTCTCTGCATTGTATCCTGGCCACAAACTGAATCAGGGTCTCCATACAAAATAGCTAGCTGCTCATACTCCTTGATTAATCTTTTCTTGTGCGTAAAAGCATCCTTGATCATTTTCTTCAAAGCCAAAAACAAAGTAGGGTTGTTAGTTTTCTATATGGTGGTGCTGTTGTAGTTTAGTTTTACGAATTCCAAAAGTTGAAGGCATCAACACAAATTTTAACTGTGCATTGTTTTCCTTTGATTTTCAAATAAATATTGCAGGGAATATACTCCCGAGAATTCTATTCAAGCATCCTGACTTAGAAAAACAATGAAATGTGAAGATGTAGCAAATCCATAAATGCTCAATCAATGGGCCAAACACATATATAACCATGAAAAGGGCGGAGCAAGAGTGAACCTTGTATGATCTGAAAGTCCGGGGTCTAGAAAAGACTCCGTGATGTTTTCTAATGTC
Source organism: Erythroxylum panamense (assembly GCA_027123425.1). Lineage (NCBI taxonomy): Eukaryota > Viridiplantae > Streptophyta > Magnoliopsida > Malpighiales > Erythroxylaceae > Erythroxylum > Erythroxylum panamense. The sequence goes on along the minus strand of JAOTIZ010000203.1, from coordinate 44,067,467 downwards.
CACAGTGACACAGCTCTCCTCCGGTTTCACCTTATCAGTCAAATCAACCGTATCCATTTCTTCCATATCATCACTGATATAACCACAGCTACTGGAACTTCCTGTACATGATTTTATGACAACATATAGAAATAACATTAATAGCAAAAGTTGAATAAGAAAACAATCAAGGAATGGTGTTATTAGATAAAAGTATATTTAATATCCAAAGAAGAGGAAAGCACATAGCAGCAAACAAGTAAATAAATAGCAAGGTCATAAGGGAACAACTTAGACTTCTTGACATCTTACAGGATGAAGATGTCCGTTCCTAACGGCGTGTTTTAGCAGAAGGGTGTGATCTAGGAATCACAAACGATCGCAACTAGAATACTTATCATTTGCATGAAACCAAAGTCCAACAAATGGATGAAGATTGTACTGGACAGGGGGACTACAACATATTGTCAGACGCATTTACAGTTAGCTCGAAGTAACAATAGATTGACCATTTCTGTTCTCTTTTTTTGGAAGAAACAATTTCCAGACCCAACATGCCTTAGGTTAACATGCCTTGCAAACCTAAAAGTATCGAGATATCCTCTTTCATATCACATTGTACTGCATTATTGAAAGGAAATAGTGGATTCGTCAATAATCATTTTCTCATGTCAAATTGCATAGAGTTCAAGATAGGTCACAGAAAGGCCTTGCCTTGAGTGACAACTACCTAAAATGAATACTTGCCAGATAAAGCCAAACAAACTGATAAATACTTCTTCACATGATGCCTAAACTGATGATTCTCCACTGCTTAACAATAATATCCAACATACATGCACAAACAAAATAGATAGATATATATGCTATTCAATTTTGTTTTTTATAATTACATCACCCAGGAAAACTCAGTTTTTATCAATAGAAAGAACAGCAACTTAAAATTTGACCATATGACCATTTTCCAAGAATATTTAGAAATCACTTCATATGCCTAAGATGACATACGACTTTCTAAATAAATATTACTGGATAAAGCAGACAAAAAAGACTGCAAGAAATACTCTCGAATACACGCAAAATAACTGGAAAGAAAGAATCAGTAGAATAGAATCCCATATTTAGAAAATTGTCAGCCAAAGGCAAGTAACCCCTCAACCCTTCCCAAAGAAATGCCAAGCATCAAGTAATAGCTCGAAATTATCACCCCAAAGGCATATTCCAACATTTCCACAGACATTGTTACTCTTATAAAAAATTAACTGAAAGGACAAACAGTTGTAGAAGTAACCAAATATTGCATATAAATAAGAAATAGTGAAATACGTACTCATAGATTCCAAGGAAATAATGCTGTTGGAGGAGGTAGTTCCCCTATCTTCCATCTCATTATTACAGCATACGTATGTTCCAGATGTGGAAGATAAGAGAAAACCAGAACTACAAGAACCGTGACTGGCCCCGCTAGAAGGATCATTACAAGAACTTATGATGGTAGGGGTATTGTAGAATGAATTCTCCAACTCACTACAGTGACCTGATTTTAAGGAACTGTTGGAGCACGCAAGGTCCTGCACTATTTTCTCGTCACATGTTGGCCATGGGAAATCACTTGACAAAGAAATAGCACTTCTAACTTTATAAAGACAGTCAGAACCAACTGAAAATCCACCACAAGCTACTTTTTCCCTTTGAGGATACTGAAAGTTCTCTCCATGAAGTGAAGTCACATGTGAAACCTCAGCAAGAAGTCCACGTGGAACATTGCAATCATCATCGATAAATTCATTCAATAATGACTCTTCCAAAGATTCTTTCATGTCAGATGAAAACAATTCAAGCCTCTGTCTTGTAGAGGTCTCCTCCACTTCATTTTCTTCAAAGTTCACATCAGCGTTCTCATCTTTTAAAACATCTTTTGTGTCTCCTAATGCTACATCAGACTTTGTGCCTTCAAGCGCTTCCTCAAAAGTTTGGGCACCCAATTGATCTGAAGAGTGAAGCTCACTAGATGATTGAATCTTCCTGTCCTTTGGAGGCACGGAATACATGAGCTCTATGTATGATCTCTCTTCAAAAACCGGTGATTGCTCTTCAGCAGTAAGGAATTTCTCTTGATCAATAATATGGTCATCATCGCTCTGAATTCTAATTGTTGACTCCGAAGAAGTATTAGTGGCAGAATCTGTCTTGGAAGGCACTACTTGAATTGTAACTTTTGCAACATTCTGTAAAAGAGGATTTATAACTTGAACCACTTCACCATCCTCAAAAACAGGTGATCGCTCTGCAACAATAGGAGATTTCTCTTCAAGAATAATATTTTCATCATCTCTCTGAATTCTACTTATTGATTGAGTAGAAGAATGGGGGGCAGGATTTGCATTGGAAGGCACTACAAGAGCTGCGCTTTCTATAGCATTTTGTAAGAGAGGCTTAATATCTTCAACAACTTCAGCATCTTTAAAAATAGGTGGTCGCTCTTCGGCTGCAGGGAATTTCTCTTGATTATTAATGTGCTCATCATCTCCCTGAATTTTAATTGTTGTTTGAACAGAAGTAAAAGTGGCAGGATTTGTACCAGAAGGCTCTACATGAGTTGCATTCTTTGAAGAATTCTGTAAAAGCGGATTTATATCTTGAACTACTTCAGCATAGAATCTTTTCATGTTCTCGCCAACAGTATTTACTTGATTTTCAACATATTTCACTGTATCCTGCAAATCAAGAAGCAGTAAATGCATAAGAAAAGTTCATAACTGAGGTAGCTTGATCAAAGTGGAGGCACAGCAATTTCTGATGCATAAAAAAGGTAAGTGGAGGTACAGCTGTTAACTGATGGTCTATGACTTTTACACCATCATATTGGTACAAACTAAAGAAAAACTAGAATAGAAACAATGAAAATACCTGGTTTAGGATGTTATCCACTTCACTGCACATAGTTTCAAACTTCTGGCAAATATTCCCAACCCAGGTTATACCTTTCGACTTTAAATCCATTTTACATGTTCCTTAAATCAATGCTCCAAACACCTGCTCAAGGAACAACTTACCGATCATTTCTCCAGAAAATAACTTCAAGCAGCAAAAGATGAAGACGAGTTTTAAAGACTTGCAAGATATGGTAAACAGACCATGAAAGGTGAAAATGGCATCTCAAGTAGGAGAATAGTCTGACAAGACATTGAAAATTCAAAAGGATCAGCACTTTAAGCATTTTCAAAAGCCAAAGAAAAAATAAGCGCTGAACTCATTTCCTCAGCAATGTGAACCAATATATAAAAGGAAGCAGTAATTGAGGAAGAGACGGTTAAACCATGGCAAATTGAAGGCACTAGCGACTGGCGGTCACCACTAAGTTCCGGTTAATTTCATCGTAGTGGCCCTTGTGCTAATACAAACATTCATACATGTATCAAAATTAATTTATACATGCATATCAGTTTCACGCAAGTGTTCACATATGCTAGTTTTTCAAAGAACAGTATCTTCATCACGAAAAGTTCCCCCGATGATATCCAAAAGCACTACATCGAATTGACAAGATGTGGTGATAAGTAAATATATAAATTTCAATATCATGCACTTGGGGGCCTCTATGCTTCATGAAGACGCGCGTATGAACGTCAGCAAACAACTCGACCAACAAAAACAAGCACAGATACCAAAAAGCGCTGATAAAATCAACCACATAACAAACTGCAAATTCAACAACTAATGAAAAGACACAAGCTTTTATAAAGTTCCCGTGATCAGTAAGGTGCCCATGATCAATAGAACGGGGAAAAAAGCTTCAGTGAACTCCACCCAACTGCACAAATAACTGATACCCAAGTGAGATGAACAAGCAAAAAGACGAAAGACAGAGATAGCTGACCAGAAACCAAAAGCCTGATCGTCGTCGATACTAGCCGGTTAGTATGGGATAGCTTTGCTTATACTACGGAAAAGGTTTCACATTTTATATTTTTCATGAACATATTATAAAGCATGTCGTTATACAGGAAGGGTTTATGAGGGCTTACCATATTTAATTTTTTTAAAATGAAATCCTCCGAAGATAGCGAAGAAGTTATCTACATAACAAGTTTAATAAATCTCTAAGGTTGTTAGTTTTCCTCATAAACTTGATCAGTTAGTAAAGGATATGATCTAGGTCATGTCTTTTGGCTATTTGGGAGGTTAATGATAACTTGGGATAAAGTTAATGTCTTTTGGTTATAACATGGGATAAAGTTAAACTCAGTATGGATGGTTCATAATAAATTTTAACTCAATTTATAAGTAATTTCTTAAAGGTCCTTTCTTTCTCCAAAAATTTTAACATAAAGGAGTCACAGACTAGGTGGAGACCTTGCCACAAATCATAATCTCCCATCTAAAATGGCAGATATTAAAATTTAAAACAGTCTATGAGCTATTAGGATTTGTGAAAGTTAATATTTGAAACGAGTCCTGTCAATTTGAGCCTTTACCATGTTTTTGTAATAACTCAGAGGAGTAGTAGCTACTATCAAGAAATAAGTCTTAATTTTTCTGGATCCAAAATTACACAGTAAAACACTAAAACTAGAGACGCCAATAAGCGAAGCTCGTGAAGAGTCAATAGGAAGGGGTAGTCAAAAGGAAACGAAAGCGGAGGCAGCTAAAACATAGGAGAGGACAGGCTGAACCACTGCGAAAAGCTAATCCTCAATGTTAGGTTCAAATTCGTCACCCCCTCCTCTTCTCTTCTTTGCCAGTGAGGTAAAGGACTAATCTTGCTTCCTGCAAACACTAAAAAGAAGGAGATAATTAGTAAACCCAAGACACAATTCTCAGTGCCACCTGCTTTCTGAGTAGAGTAGCCTACACTTTAGTAATCTGAAATGCCGATTTTTCCTTTGTAAGTCCCTAACTTTCCCACCTTTCCTGCATACTTGGCCTGTTTCCGCAATTGGGTTGCCTTTTCTGTTCTGGTTTCAAAAATTTTCAGTTATGGATAGCAAGTAAGAAATGAAAGTGAAATGCCTCAACTAGTAGTTGCTCTTCTGCGGTTCTTTGTTTCCTTTTACTCCTCAAGAAACAACAAAAAAAGCAATGAATAAAACCTCAATTTCTCTACTGGTCAGATGAACTTTGGGTACGTGTATGGATTTAAATTGGCATTTTACTTCAAATGTTTTATGTGGCATGAATTTTAATTAAAAAAGAAGAGAAAAACAGAGAAAAGGAAAGATCAAAAGAAGGAGAGGAGAGAGAGAGAACACACAGAAGAGAAAATAGAAACCAGAGAGATGTTCAATTCATGTTAGTCTCCCTTATGAAATGGTTACTCAAGTTTTTATACTCAGTTTGAATTCAAATACGACTGGTAGTAAGTTGGTATATAACAACATTTGACCCAAAACTATTTTCAACTATTTTTATAAGTAACAGATTAATTCCATCTTCCTAGTGGTGGGTATTATGAGCATAGTTTCATTATGAAGTTTCTCTCATCAATTGGATTTTTTATTTATATTAGGAATTGTAGCTCTGATGAAACTGCATGGCTTTCTTAGCAGCCACACAATGTTGTACAAAAGACGAAAGAACATTGCTTTATTATTTCGATGATATCATCACTATGTTTTCTTGATAGATTGAGAAGGGCTCCGTCAATTCGGTGTGTAATGTTCTTTAGTTTCGTTCTGTATTCTGGGTCCTAGTACTTGAATAGCTCCGAGTACTATTGAATCGATTCTTGAGGTCTTGATGGCTGCCCATTTGCTGCAGAAGAACTTGAAATTCCTTTGCTTATAACATCACCAGACGCCAGAGATCCATAATTGTTTGCATTATGAGGTTGGTCTTGGGGAATGGGTCCACATGTACATTTTAACAGTGTCCATGAAACATATTATCCATTCCAGTTCGTGATTTACATGAGTAATGAAGTTCTCCAGCATGCTTTGGGAGAAGCAATCTGTTGCTGACCGATATTTGATTATTATCAACTGCATAGAGGGGATGGGTTTCTGTTTAATCCTTTCCAAAGATCAGCTCTTCTATAATGCCATTTGAATAATTTTCACATTTGTTGAGTTCTTTAACATGAGACGTTGAATTTCTTTTCCACCTCTGCATTTTACAGAAATATTTGGTGTTTCTGATAGGAACATGCTTCAGCAATCTGCATAGTTCCATCATACGCTAACTATCTGCTATCTTTTCACCCTCTGAAGGAAATTGCATGTTCTACAAATTCCTTGCAGCAATATACACAACAGTATTTCTTGGGGATCACAAGAGAAAATGGTGAAGTACACACAATTTCAACCAAACATAGTACTATGGAGTTATCATAGACCAATGGAGAATAAATGCCCCTCATATGCTGTTCTTAGTTCCAACCCAAGAAATGTACACAGTAAAGCATCACTAATCAGTGTTGATGAAGTAGAGACATCAGGTCCTGGCAAGCATTTCCTGTCAAAACTTGATATACATTCCATTGAGAAGCAGGATTACAGTGGTGAGGCTCAGCTGGATGGTTCTGACTGTTCTGATATTCTGAGTGTTGATAATGATAGAAAAAGAAGAAAGAGAAAGCATGGCAATAAAGGGAAGATTCCTTGGAACAAAGGCAAACAACATCCTGAAGGTAAGTCTGATCAAAGCAGACAGCTAATTCACTGAGCTCTCTATCCACTTCCAGTTTTCCTTCTAAATACCTCTCTGCTTGATTTTCAATTGAAATTGTTTTCAACTTGCTGTAGAGACTCGCGTACTAATTAAGCGGAGAACAATAGAGGCCTTAAGAGACCCCCAGGTGAAGTCATGTAAGAATTAATTAGTGCTGGTTTTCTTCACTACTGGACATTTGTGTTACCTGATGTACCAGTTTTGCTTTCCAAAAACGAAAAAATTTCCTAGATGTAGACATCTATTGTCATTACTGCTTCTTGCAGCTTTCAGGATAGAGTTTAATGGGACCTTAATTTGTTCATTCTCTCTACTTTTCATTTATCAACTCCTTGAATATGTATAAACAATTAAAATAAAATATGATAAAAGTAAAAAATCAAGGCCAATTTTAATGGAGACAATAAATTTATTGTTATATTTTCACATCAAAGTGAAATTTTCCTATCAAAGTGAGCCAGGTACTTTCTTTTTAACCTTTGATTTAACTTGAACGCCTATTTTAATTTTTAAATTATCTTTTGAGAAAAATTCAGAGAACAAATTTTGAATTTCAATTACTTATAGTGCAACTTGTCAAGTATATTTTAGATCATTGTCTTCTCTACTATTGCAATATCCTTTATTTTACCTGAAAGGGTAATTATACGTCCAAGAATTCTGATATGAGTTGAATCTTTTGATAAAACTTGAAAAGTGAAAACTGTTTTCACTTTTAGGACTTATTTTAACAACTCCTCATGTACTTCACGTCACATGTTGAAGCAATGATTATCATTTCTGGTTACTTGTCTTCATTTTCCTATTTAAGATGCTTTTTGATTTGTTATATTCGACAACTTTCAGGTCAGAAAGAAGATGTCAGAACATCCCCTGGCTCACAGGTGAACCCTTTTTTTTCTGTGTTTAAGATCTTTACTGTACTGCTCAAGAAATATTTTAAACATGAGTTTATCTAAATCCACAGAATTAACATGATACTTGGAGAGTATTAGAATGGATAAGAAATTTAGAAAAACAGCTGTCCATCTTGCTGGATCCCCTATTGATTAACTAAAACTGAAAGTTGGTAACTTTACCAAAGGTATTCAGGACATTTGCTGAAAATTTTTTTGTACTAATGACATTTGCTGAAATCTTGTGAGTAGTTATTCTAAGAGTTTCCATATTGCTGGCTTCTAACATAATGCTCTACCGATATAATTCTTGATTAGGATACAGGATTAGTATTTCAGTAAATAGTAGAGATTGAGTCAGTAGCCTAGTGGTTGGCATTCCCTCCCAGGACCAAGGTTTTGGTTTAGATCCTCACTTAGGTTGGATGGGGTTCAGGAAAGGAAAAGGTTAACAATATTGTGTTGCCCAAACTGTTTTATGACAAACCAAAAGAAACATCAGGAAATGGGAAACAAATCACTATATTTTCAAATCAACAATTTTATGTACTAGTCCTAATTCTTTTTGTTTTAATTATATTGTTCAAAAACTAGTTAAAATGGAACAGACTATTCCAAGTGTTTCTAACAAAGTCAGTAACAAACCTGCTGAAAGACGACTCATCAAACAAGTGCCACATTTAGGGGTCAGGAGTTAGACTACCTGAAGATTGGGGAAATGATATTCCAACTGCAATTTACTTTTATTAAGACTAAAATTGTTTTCAAAGTTTTAGATGGCATACCATGACTACCAAATTGGCCATCTGGCTTGATGAGCTCCCTTCTAAAAGGCCTGTAGCCATAGTATCCTTCCTTTTTAGTTTATTTGTATGGAGTCTTTTGAGGCTTAATGGGGTCATCTTCCTCAAAAGAAACGATTAAATTTTTTCTCCATTATAACTTTCACTTTGCTGTCACTAGAAAGGAAAAATAAGTTCGATTAGATAAACTGTCTATTGAAATGTAACTAATGAAAATCTTAATCCCATTTCTGATTCAATTGTTAAAAATAAAATTTCAATGGTTAGTTTGAATTTGAAACTTTTAGGGATAAATTTTTACCATTCTGGAGATATATGAACAAGAGTCATTTGCAAGCTGCTCTTTGATGGATCCTCAAAACCTTCAAATATATTTATACCATTTTGGAGACGTGCAACGATTACTTTCATGCTGTTTTTAGATGGAGCCTCAAATGAGTCTTGAAGTTAGGATATAAGTAATTAACTCAACCGGGGCCAAAAATTGTAATGTTATGGAACACAGAAGTGATATAGTTAAAATTCGTCTTATCCTCTGGCCAATAGAGTCCACTGTATAATCTACACTTTTGTTTCCTTTTCTAGCCCTTGCATTCCACACCCACACACACATAATATAACTGTTTTTTTCTTTCAGTGATGAGACCAAGGCCAAAATAAGCACTTCACTTAAAAAGCTGTGGGGTACTCGTCTGAAATGGAAAAGGCTAGGACAGAAGTTCTTCGTCTCATGGGCATATGGCATAGCGAAAGCAGCTAAGACAGGAGCTAGTGACCAAGAGGAGCTAGATTGGGATAGCTATGAGAAATTAAAGGAAGAATTAACAGTCCAGAAACTCCAACGTGACATGGACAAGGCAAATGCAAGGGAACAAGCGAAGATAGAAAGAGCACGGGCAAAAGCAACAAAGATGGTGAGATTTGCCCAAAAGAAAATAGAACGGGAATGGAAAGCAAAAGCAAGGGAAGAAGCAAAGAGGAAAAGACTTGGAAGATCAAATAGAAGGAAAGAATGGTCTTCAATTTCTAAAACTATGACTCTCAAGCGAAGATTGACAAAGGTAACTTCATCTAAGAAATACTTTTTCTTGTTATTTTCAAGCATTTTGGCAATCAATAAGTAAGTTGAGGTTGGATTAGTAGCCAATAATATCAAAGAGGGATAATATGTTTGATCGAACTTATTGTACATCGCCTGTTATGTTAGAAGTGATGAAACCTACATGCCAATTTTTGAAAATGAGATGAGATTTATGCATCTATCAGAGTGAGAAATAAATTGAAGAGTTCTGTGATCTTCATTCGTAAGCAGTAGTAGCGCCTTTACATGGTTTTTAAGTTGGAGCTCTGCCAACCAGAAGTAATATTATCACACCATTGTATTTTCTTTTAACGCAGTAACGTGTGCTCCAACTATCTTTTTATTCTTGTATCTTGACATGTATCGACCATATTCATGATGAATCTTTATAGCCATAACCGATCGCTTAAATTTCAACTAGTCCTTTTAGGGTGTCTGATGTTGCTTTGTTGTGGTATATGCTGTCCTTATGTCAGCTACGGAAAAAGAAGGCCATCAAAGGTCAGTGGATTAGTCAAGGAGATGCATTGATTTCCCCAAACCCTACCTGGGAAAAACTGGATGCTGAGTTCATTAAGAGAGAAAATGTTCCGAGAGAATTTTCCCTTGCAGAGCAAATCCAGTCTGCCAAAAGCAAGAAAATGGAGTCCATGGATGGGGTGCTTGCTGCTCCTTCTGCAGGTCGCTCACTTACAAATCCCTGAAGTATTCAAGTTCTTTAAATGCATCAACACCAAACATGAGCTAGGTGACTGCTCCAACATCACTTGCTCGTCATTGCTAAATCTTACTATTGTTCTCATCCCATGTAAGTTCATGGTTATAGATGGTAGCATATAATGCAAATTTGTAGAAGTTTGCATATTTGTTAGTTCTTTTGCGACGATTCATTATGAAATGAAGATTTTAATCTATCCTTACGATCTCCTGCCTTATAATTAATTGCCTTCTGCATCTTGTGGTAAACTTCATTTGTGTTTTTGTACTAATGTTTTGAAATTGGACGTCTAGGAATACTGATTTGAATATCATATTAAATAACCGAATGGAATATGCTATTATACTACCACTCCAAAAGAGACAACAAACAATTTCAATAGGTTAAGAAATCGTTCGTCATGCAAAGTATATACCTTTCTAAAATTTTATTGAAAACCTAGTTCTAAAAATTTATTTGAAGATGCTAGGCTGTTGACATTATTAATAACACTCCTCGAACCTTGATCAACTCTTTTCAGAAGTTACTTACAAAAGTTCGATCATGTCAGTTACATTGGTCACTAATATTCCATACAAGTTGTACACAATACTAAATAAATAGTTCAGTCATACAACTAGAAAAAGTTGCTCTTTTGTGATAAGAAGATCAAAGTTTTGTATAATGACGAGCTACCTTAGTTATTTGCAAAGCAGACAGACCTGTATGCTGACGAAAATTACAGGTAGTTTGTTTCTGTTTTTTTTTTGTCGTTTAAAAAAACAGGTAAGTAAAACATGTTTGGTTTACTCTATCGCGATTTTTTGTTTCTGAAAATAAAAAATTACAATAGTTTTACAGAAACCAGAAAACATCGTTTATTTGAATTTTGACAACATGTTTTCATCTACAGAAAACCAACATATTCCTGTTTTCTATCTCGATAATAATAATAATAATAATAATAATAATAATAATAAAGTAAAAGATTTATAATAATAATTATTAATAATAATAAGATAATTAATTTGGTATAATAAAATTAATAATATTAATAGTATTAAAAATAGTAAGTAGAAAA
>JAOTIZ010000203.1:44032702-44054569 GCA_027123425.1 Erythroxylum panamense | reverse complement strand
TTTGCAAATCGTTCAAAGAAACAAAACAACATTTATGAAGTAAATTTGAAATCTTTCTTTATTTGGAAGAAATCATTATTGGCTCATTGCTAAATTATAAACATGAAACCCACCTGAAATCCTTGCTCGGATACATGCCTAAATGATGCCTCTCCTCTTGACCTCCTTGCCTTCCTCGATTTCCTTTATCACATACAAAATTCCCATTCAATAAGAGTACAATTTGAGTACTCAAATATTTCTGAAAACTCGACTCTTCCAAAAGTCTAAACATTCGAGTCAATTTTCCATGTTCACTCTGATCGAGTAAATAACAAAATCTGACAACATTCTCTTCTACAGAAATGCTCCCCATTTCTAATGACTCCATAATCATTCAAATTAGTTCAGAAACCTGAAAGTTATAATCTAAACATGTTGAAACCATCCTTAGGCTGAAACTAGAATCTATACCTAACTTCCATTCAAAATTTGAGAACATTAAAGACTGATTCAAAACTTTCTTTCTTCATAAAACTTGTAGACCTTTGTCTCTAGTTTACAACGAATTAAAATGATCTCATTTGAACGTCTACATCAAAAGTTATGCCCAAAATACCAAAACATGTTTGTCTAGGAAAACTGAGCTCGTCGCGGCGAAGGAGTGCTCGCCGCGGCGAATCCCGCACGCCGCGTCGTGGACGCTCGCGCACGCCGCGACGTGTATGCTCGTGCACGCCGCGACGTGGGCGCTGGCCTGTGTGCCGCGACGAGGATCCCTGCGCTCGCCGCGGCGTGGACTCCTGGACACGCCGCTACGTGCGTGACCGGAAGCCTTCCGAAACTCATTTTTCGACATTTCTTCAACCAAAATCTTCCCATATCTTAAAAATAATTCATGTTAATCTTAATACATCCTTCCTACTTCAATTCTAAACTCATTCCAACACAAAAGCATTCATAAACACCACAAAATCATCAACCCTAGAATACCGTTCAAAACCCCATTTTTCACTTCTAACCATCACCAAACATGATTCATTCAACAAATCAAGAAGGGTTGAGTCTTGTACTTACTTGTTTAGCTCCAAGATTCGTCAAATTCTTCAAGATTTCCAAAACCCTAAATTTTCCCTCTTCTTCTCCTCTCTTCCACGGTTTCTTCTTCCATTTCCCAAACAAAACAAATCTTTCTTCTTCTTTTTATACCCTTAATAAGTGAGCAATGTCCATTTTGCCCTTTCATTTAAGCCTTAAGTCGTATAACCTTAAGTGTCAAGCCCAATTTTCCCTTATGCATTGTTACCACTTTTAATACAGCCAAACCATAGAATAAATTCTCCTACCATTTACATAACAAGTAACTCCAAAACTTTATCCGTCAAACCTCATAATTTATCAAGATCATGCTTTATTTAACAAGAAAAAATTCGGGGCCCAACATTTATACCATTATCATTATCTATAATACAACAAATTAAAACATTTATAATATAAGTGTCAAGTTTAGAAACTTACAAGTCTCTGTGCATTCTCGTGGTGGGTTATTAATCCTCCTGTATGTACGGGAAGACTCTCTCTCCTAGGGCCTCGACATCTATTGGTGGAGTTACGCCCTGAGATAGACATTGCCTCAAGGCTTCTCCAATACTCCTGCCAACGACTTCATATTTGCTTTGAAATATAAGACAGTCGTACACCAGCCTTGTATATCGTACTAATAAAGTCGCGATAACGTGTACGAGCTCGCCTCTCCCATAGTCTATGTATGATAGTGTCAATACCAGAATCCCAGAAAAAATTTTGAAATAAGAAGAAAATATTTTAATTAGTGTATATAAATCAATATAAAAAGAAAATAAATCTTTATTGTACCTCAAACTTTTGAAAGTAAAAATCCCTTTGTTTCCTGAAAGATATTCTTCCACACATAACCCTTAGGATTAATCCATTCTTTAGATTTAGAAGTTATATTTCTAGAACATGATCCAGACGGAACCAACCTAATATAAAAAGTAATTTTATACAATGAAAAAACTGATAAATCTACAACTTAATTAAAAACAAATAGTGATTAATGTGATTTCACTTACAGATTGTTAATAATTGTTACGTACTTTCTTCCGTCAGGTCCCTCAGCTCCAAGCTGGCGAACATCTCCTACATCAGATAAAGTGGTATTGGATGATATGTGTGTTGGGGATAGTGATGGTGTAGCATGCCCTGCAGTAGGTAATGCCTCATCTATAGTTGTAGGCCCTGGAGGGGGAGGAGATGAGTCAGTGGGAGCTGCAGACTGTGACGGTCCACTTTCACAGTAATTGCCTCCGAACATGCCTCCAAACTTAGGCCGAATTATCTCATGTTGTCTCTTTGGTCCCATATTTTTACCTGAAAATCATTGTTTATCAAAATTTCTACTTATATAAGAGTTTGAATTCAATATTTGACACTATATATGGAAAAGGAAATAAGGCGATTTGTTTAATGTCATATTCAAGTACAAACGACGAAAATGACAGTTAACAATCGTAGAAGAAGAACAATAACAACCCTCATTCAATAGGACACAGGTTAACCTCTAACTAGTTGGGAGATTGTCTGACAAATTCTTACAGATACAATAATATAATAACATTCAATAGCTTATCTAGTATACTGCGTCGGTAAATCAAAAAGATATAATTATTTTGTTTGATTCCATGTGACATAGGAGTCGGTAAAGGTAAACGGGTCCCCGATGTTTGGATTTCCGAGAAGTGTCTTGGCATGTTCAAACACATCAATTGAAACAGTGATATTTCTTCCCTCAGGTGTAGGCTTTTGAACACCTTCTTGCAACAGCATTTCCACTATAGCTAAACTTGTAAAGGATATTGTGAATGAGTCACTAGTCTTAGTATGGAAGACTAACTCTCCAGATGAACTACTAGTAGGAACAGATTTACCTAAAACACAACCAGTATAGAACTTTCATAATGTCGTATTAGAAAATCATTAAACGAACCAAAAATGGATATTAATGCATACGTGAATGTCCATACGAGGTTTGTGAAAGTGACGAATTTTTCGAAAGAACCAATCTCCCTAATCCTTTACATACTATTGTGACATTGCTCTCGCCTCTATTGGCATACATGCCATCTTCGAGATTTAAGAAAGCTTAAAACAACATGTAGTATAGACCATCAAATGTGAATATATATAATAAGTTCATCAAAGGAAATGAGATGTACATACTAAGGAAAGAGACGTTGTCCAGATCATACTAAACACCTTGAAGTAGAGGATCGGTCATGGAAGGCAAACGATCCTTAGTGTATGAAATTGTGATTTTTCCTGCATTGTTTATTCCTTGGGTTGAAACAATTTTGCCACATTTCTCCCAACAAAAGGAATTACTACCATCCGGAACCAATCGCAATGTCGACATTCCTTGAATAAGATTTTTAATGAAATTCTGTACATAATATATTGAAAAGAAAATAATTTATGACGTTGATTAAAATATTCAATTACAAAAACAAGTTTATCAATATCATAACTTAATTGTAAATTACAAACTTCTTCTTCTTCGGAAGAATAAGAATTAAACTCGGGCTCCTCTTCAAATCTCTGACCCTCGTCATCCTCTGCAAATGAAATTTGAACATATTCGTTGGATGGATCGTTCAAAGGTTCATTATCACCATATGTCACAGATGCATTTATAAAAGTGACATCTTCTTGAAACACTTTAGTTTTAACTCTCTGCTCTCCTTTTCCATGTGATTGGAAAACATTTCTAGGTTTTACTTTGCAAACCGTCAACTAATCTGTCTTATCTCGTCGTAAGCTTGAAAAATGGACATAATACACCTATTTCGCTTACATTGCCAACATGAAAGGTTCAAATTGTCTCAATCTTCTCCTTATGTTGATTTCAACTAGATTGTATTGGCTATGCACTTTTGTTTCAACATTTGGAGTCGGGTCATACCAGTCACATTTAAATATCACACATTGCTTAATTGGCAAAGCAGGGTACTCAACTTCAAGTATTTCAATTATTTTACTATAGTGTAATCCATCTATTATCCTTGTATGGCAACTCCACTGTTTATTGTTGCCATGCTATGCCCATGATATTCTATATAGTATTTGTATTCATTCACGAAATACACCGTATACGATTTAATAATTCGCAAAGGTCCCTTTGTAAGATCAAAAATGAGCTTATTCTCTATTGGATTTTCTACAACCTACATAAAAGAAATTATCATACCATTAATGTATAATGTCATAAGAACACTTAAATATGGTATTGAACTATAAGAATATTTGTAAGTGAAAACTTACATATCTCTTAAACCATCGAGGAAAGTGTCTTCGAACTTCTTTATTTATATTATCCTGTGTGATGTCCAGCATTATCTCGCATAACAATGCCTCGTATAATCTAAATACATTATTATATATTTCAATAATGAACAACATATAAATTTAAAGGAAGAAATAATCATGTTCAACTTACTGCATGAAAGGTAGAACCTCTTGAGAGTTCAACAATATGTAACCATTTCCAGCTTCTATTTCTTCCTCTGTTAACATTCTTTTTCCTAGACATCCATATTTTTGTCCAGGATATATGAAAATGGACAAGTTATCATCAGCACCACTCGTTCCTCCCTCATCGTCATTACAAGAAACTTTGCTCTTGTATGAACATGCGCCTCAAAATAATGTCCACAAAATATACTAGCTTGGTCAACTAAATAAGCATTACATATCGATCCTTCAACTCTGGCCTTGTTTTTCACATTTTTTTAAGTGATGTAAATACCTATATTGGAGAAAATGGTTATTACAATTTTGTAGTAAAAACATAGTAATATGGTTATTGCAATAATGTTTGTTGACTTGCCTCTCAAATGGATACATCCATCGATATTGAACACGTCTAGCTAGTTTTGTCTCGTGTGCTAAATGCACAGGTAGATACTCCATACAGTCAAAGAAGCTTGGAGGAAAAATCCCTTCTAACTTGCATAGAATTATTGGAATTTTCTTTTTTAGTTTTTCTATTTCCTCTAACTTGAATTCAGATGATGTTTAACTTTTGAAAAACATACTTAATGTCACACCCACTTACCCTCTGAAAGGATATATGAATGCTACACAAAACAGAACAACAAATCAAAGCATACGAAAACTTCCAATAAACAATTCAAGTAAACATACATTAATTTACATAGTACATAGCACAAAATCGCTAAAAATTCAAACCAAACTGAAGTATCGTTGTTACAAACTTACAAATAAATCTACATGTACATATCAGATACAAGCCCAAAAGTCAAACAAAAAAATTACATTATTTTCAAAACAACACTCAGACTCCTTTGGCCATTGCGGATGACTTGTCTCAGTCCTTAAGTCCTCTCTGAACCTACACGGGGTAAATCCACCATGCTAAGCATATAGCTTAGTGAGTAATAACTAATCTATACATAAACTGACAATTCATCACACTGAATCATGTAACAACAACAACATGCATTAAAAGATTTCTCTAACCGAAAGTCAGACAGAATGCAGTTCAGAATAGCTTTTTATAATTAACAGAACTGCATAACATAAGAGGGTATAAACCCTTCAGAATTAGAACATAATTTAGTTTATGTCAAAGTCGAACAGATATCAGAGTACAAAATCAGATGACTGCTAAATCCATTTATAGAAGCGGGTAACGGGACTTATACAGAAGAGAACGAAGTCTCGACACTGAAGTGTCACAGAAGAGACCAAAGTCTCGACACTAAAGTGTCACAGAAGAGACCGAAGTCTCGACACCAAAGTGTCACTAACAGAAGACACCGAAGTGTCACAGAAGCAGCTGCAGACCTTTCTAGGCATGCCTATTTACCTACAACTAGGACTCAACAATTTTAAAGTAAAACATAATCATTTCACATATAAATAACACTTCCAATGATATAAACATGCATCAAACGCCTCGGACAATTATTGTCCGGAATTCAGAACACAATCAGCATAAGTCAATTCAACAAGCAAAATAAGGTAAGGTAAATAACACTTCAATATCTTATTCATCAATCAGTACTTTGGACCTTCATGTCCGGAATCAGTACACAATCCAGTACACATTCATCAATATCAATTTAATACAGTAATAAATAATATAAATCAAGGCGAGACCATCTTAGGTTACTCACAAAATCTACCATCTAAATTACTTACAATTGCTCCCGTTTGCTTATTGCCTTGAAGTCCTGGCAATATCTGGAAGTGGTCATTCTATGCGTTCCTCTATAACATTTAACACATATACAAATCACTATTTTGTATGATTAAGAATTCATTAATGTATATTGAATATATATAATGCATGTTCATGATAATTCTGGGTATCTTATTGTAATTTTCATCATCAAACCGATCAAATACCAAAGCCCTCATTAATAACATTTGGTACTTATAATTTGGACCAAAATAAAATAATGTGAAATCAATTTCATAACCTAATTGACCACTTCAGATTTTCTACCCACATGATTTCGGGTCAACTTTGCATAATTAATCTGATAGGGTACATGACAAGGTTAGGCAACACTTTCTTCTGGAAAATTATTCAACCATGTATTAAGTTTCTAATGACTCTAAATTCATCTAATTTGATTCAGTATTCTATGAGTTATGCTCACAATACCACAGACTGTGTATATTTGAACATTTGGCTAGTACATGATCATACCCTTGAATTGAACAACTCATATCTTTCAGCTCAGATATCCAAAAACTACAAACTTTATACTAATTTAAATCTAAGAGAATAAGTTACAACTTTGGTGAAGACACCTCAGTCTAATTCGGCCTACATCAATGTAGTTTATTCAATAACCACAGGACATGATTTCTGTCCCTGATAATGCTATAACCTAAGCTAAGATGTAGTTTCATGCCAAATTTGAAAGTCTTAAAGACAAAATTAAAATTCGACTTCTTCAAGAAAATTGTAGACTTATGTCTCTAGTTTAATCTGAACTAAGAATCAACTTATTTGAAAATCTACAGTTCAAGTTATAATCAAAATACCAAAACATGTTCATGAAAATTTTTCAGTTCAACATTCCAACAGACTTCCTCACTTTCATCCTATCAATCACTTTCAATTTAACTCAGATAGCTCTAAATTTTTATGGAGACAAATAAAAATGTATTAGAAATCCATTGATCTAAGTTTCAAGTCTTTTGGAGTTCAGATGGAAAAGTTATAGCCAAAAGATTTAGGTTGTTTAATGAACTACTCTAGTTCATAACCCATACATGCATCAACCACCTTTTTTTTTCTCTCTAGCACGTAAATCTTCATCTTCTTCACCAAACCCAATTTTTTCTTCTTGTTCCTTTTCCAACTTAATCACTTCTAAATCATCTATTATGCTTGTCTATACTCACAAACAATTCAGAAACGATTCTAAATTTCAAACATCACAAATTCAAACCCTAATTTTCACTTTCTCACACTACTGTAATTTTCTAACTCTCATACTATCATCAAATACACAACTCTTTTTCCAAGTCTCATACTATCATCAGATACACAACTCTTTACGTTCTTTAACACATTTCACTTCATTAATTCCTATAATAGTTCAAAAACATCCATAACCGTTCAAAATATAGGATTTCACATTAACACCAAAAACAGAGCATATTCAGTTAAGCACTAATTCCAGCACTCTCTCATTTTTTTGACTTACCCATTTACAGCAAAAACCTCATTTCAACATAAACTTTGCATTTAAATACACTTGCCCTTAACACGGCATCATTTAAACTTTTCCCTTAAATCCAAACTTATTCTACTCACCTTTGTTAATACTTCATAAATTTTCCATATATGAACAGTAAATTACCATTTACGTAATCTTCTAAACCATAACAGAAACACATATGTCTCACTCCAGAATCCATTCAAATCAATTGAAAACAATTCCTAATTCTCAAACCCATCATCTAAATTATTCAATACCGCAACCTCAAGTTTCAAACCCATGTATGCATGTATATTTTTACACCATAAAAATATCAGTAAGTTACTTACTTGTTTCAGCTACAAAGACAACCAACGAGGGACAAAAACACAAAGTAGAGAATGCTTTCGGTGATCCAAAAGCTACAATAATTCTTTTCTCAAAACCAACTTCGTGAGATTTTGCATGATATTTACGTGTCACTCAACTCAACATTAACTTATCACAACAGACGCAACTCATTTGTCACAGTACAACTAGCCAAATGTCTCATATATATTATTGCCACATCTCACTATATAAATGGGCCATAAATCAATATTTTTTTCAAAAATTCACCAAAAATTTCAAAATATCCTAAATAATCTCACAATTGCCAAAACACATTTTAATTATATTTATTAATTCAGTTATATCCGGAAATGTTAAGGAATGCATGTACAGTTATATGAATGTGCAAGAAAATTGTATATGTCACAATTAATTTATGTATGATGTGCATTTTTCTAATTTTATCAGAAATTTCTCTTAAGTTACTATTCTAGTAAGGTAACCGAATGTTACAATTTATATCTTTGATATTTGATTATTAAGAACAGAAAAATATTAAGTGCAGCGTTGTTGGTTTCCTTTGTTTTTGATTTCCCTCTTCACTGGTTTCTTCGGCAGCTTCGATGACTTCCTCATTTGTCGGTATTTCTTCAGGTTGCTCTGTCTTGGATTTTTCTCTGAGCAAGCTAGTATGTGTTTCCCTTTGTTTTCATCTAGTCCTTCCCTTTGTCTTCACCATCTAGGCAGGCTTTAATTTATGTCATATTCTGTACATAAGCCTTTGAGCCTCCTGCATGTGTAGACACATGTTGGGTACGTAGACCTCTCTGAAACTGAAAGATTGTTCCTGTTCAAATCACGATGGTAGTGCCATCGATACATTCCCATTCTGACACATCATTTCTAGCAATCTCCCTCTCACTCAAAGGTCTTGGACGAACTGAAGCAAAGATTTCCTGTTAGCCTCTTCCTCGTAAGCATTAGCAACTAAAATGAGCTATCAAACTTGAAATGGATCAACATACAACTTTTACTGATCAAAAGAGCTTAAAGTTGGGCTATTTAAAAAAAATAAAAAATTTAGCGTCACATTAAAATTCAAATTATTATTATAAAATATTTGCAATTGAATATGAAAATCAAGGAAGAGAATCAAATATTTTATTTACTTATTATTTATCAACACTTTACCAACAATTCAGAAAGATCATTACTTTAAAATTTGTTAAATCATCATTATTGATAAAAATATTAAAATAAAATTCGATAATTTCTTTCAAAATTTAGAACACAAATTTTTTATTTTTATTTTTATTAAAATAAGAATATTTATAACAATTTTTTTGAAAATTAAAAGTAAATTAATAAATCAATGTGGTAAAAATTGTACATCTTTTAGTATTCAAGTTAGATAGATATTATCATTAATATATTTTCAGCAAGATTATATCTTACTTTATCAAAATAAGATTTGTCTATATATCTTTGGTCTTTGCATAGAATGATGTCAAGGGAAGTAGAATCCTTGTACGCTTCCTTCCTAGTTGACCTTGTTTCACATTAAACCTGTAACTTGTGTTGTACGGCATTACAACCTTAAAGTTAAACTATACTTCTTTACCTACATAGAATCGTCAGGCTCACGCCCACCTAATTTTAACCCAACTTTAGTGGCCATTAAACTCTTTTCCTCTTCATATTTGTGTTATTTTTTACTCATCTCATGAGCTAAAAGATACATATTTGTTGAAATAAATAAATAAATAATCTAATCGATTTTTTAGTTTTAATTTTTAATTTTCTGATTCAATTTATTTTAATAATTTTTACTTTAAAATTTGATAAATTTATTAAATAATCAGTCGATTTTTCTAAATTAATAAACTTTTATAAAATAAAATAAATCAATTAATGCTCATTTAATAATATCTTTTTAATTAATATTCAAATTCTTTGATAGACGAGTATAATATATTTTGATCATATTTCAAATTTTTTAATTTTATTTAATCTTTAACAAGTTTCATGACAGTTTA
Source organism: Erythroxylum panamense (assembly GCA_027123425.1). Lineage (NCBI taxonomy): Eukaryota > Viridiplantae > Streptophyta > Magnoliopsida > Malpighiales > Erythroxylaceae > Erythroxylum > Erythroxylum panamense. The sequence continues at coordinate 44,044,467 of JAOTIZ010000203.1, read as the reverse complement.
ATACCGATTGAACCTCGTAAACTTTACCTCTATTGTTTTTTAGGTTTAACTTTTGGTTCGGTTTTTAAACCATTAGTTATATGTTAATTTTTAAAAATTTTATTATTTAAAATTGTTAAAATGTAATATGATTTCAAAGATTCTAATTAAAATTTTCATGTATTAGTAATCTATAGGAAAATAATTACTCAAAATTATCGTAATTTTTTTTAAAAAAGTATTAATATCTTAAGCAATTTCGAATAATAAAAAGATATTGTTTTTTTTTTCAAGAAATCATTTTGTCTTTTTGTTAGGCTTTTGAATGTCTTTTCTAGTTCTAGGATCCGATCTTGGAAGAATCTCAAATTCATAAATTCTAGTGTACGTACGTAGCAGGAACTTGATTCAAGCAATTTTACTGTGACAGGAAACTTGCTGTTCCCAACTTAGTAATGAAATTAAAGCATCTAGAGAAACACCAAGCATACACATCCTTGTTTACAAGTCATCTGCTTAATCAAGATTCAAGATCAGATCTTTTTGTTAATAGAGAGTCATTTCTTTGTGTTAACTCATTCAAGACCCAAATTTGACATAGTAGCTTCAGATTATGAGGTATCAATGTCTTGTTGAATCATTCTCCTACCAACCTGTTGAGTTGGCAGGCAGAGGTGGGTTTAGATAGTAAAGCAGCCACCAACCTAACTCTAAACATCAAACGTTTAGCTCACCTGAAACACCTCATAGAGACGAATAATTCCTTTTTCTTTGTTATTTTCTTTCATTGGGTTTTCTTGTAACCTTCTAACTCTTCCAACTTCTACCAGAAATCCAACACTCTCTCAAGAAAGCCACAAAAGCTATGACCTAGTAAAGTCTCGTGTGTAAACTGCCGAAGTCTCATCATGTCTAAGCTATATCCCACACTGGAAACTTTCTTGGGTTTTAATCCATTGGTTTTTTCTTCGCATTGTTTAGTAACACATAGTTTGGTGTGTTAGCTCATCTCTTACTTCCTCTTTTTCACGTGTAGCTCATATACCATATTTTCTTTGATCATCTATCTGTCTAAACTTCCATTTTCTGCATGGAATTGCCAGTAACAACATCGATTTCCGGTGCCGCCAAAACATCTTATAAGATAGAAACTCAAAATGTGTCCTATCAGTTGTGTAGTAATTTTTTTGAGTTCGATTGGATTTGTTGCATGAAAGTTCCAAAGACAGCTCGTAAATTCATCCTCAAGGATGTGAACTGTGAAGCTAGGCCTGGACAAATGACTGTCATTGCTGGTCCCAGTGGAGCAGGGAAAACATCATTGCTAGAGATTCTTGCAGGAAAAACATCTCCACATAAAATCTCCGGTCAGGTGCTCGTAAATAACCGGCCTATAGATGTAAGGCAATATCGAAGGGTGTCAGGATATGTGAGCCAAGATGATGCCTTGTTTCCGTTACTTACAGTCCAAGAAACACTCATGTATAGTGCACTCCTGAGGCTTCCAAGAGGGAGAAAAGAGGCTGTCCTTAGAGTGAGGAGATTAATGCAGGAGCTTGCACTGGAGCACGTTGCTAATTCCAGGATTGGAGAGGGATCGGATTGGGGCATTTCAGGCGGAGAAAGGCGTAGAGTTTCAATTGGAGTTGATTTAGTTCATGACCCTGCTGTTGTTTTGATTGATGAACCAACTTCAGGTTTGGATTCAGCTTCAGCTCTCCATATCATTGCTCTTCTAAAGTCAATGGTGATTAATCAAGGTAAAACTATTGTTCTAACCATCCACCAGCCTGGTTTTCGAATGCTAGAGATGTTTGAACGAGTTGTTTTGCTTTACAATGGATCGGTAGTACACAATGGTTCATTGCTTATGCTTGAACATAGGCTTAAGTTTTGTGGCCACCATCTTCCTCGCTATGTCAATGTGCTTGAATTTGCTATTGATATTATAGGGAGCTTGGCAGTTCAGAATTTTGTGTCTCTTAAGAACACCGACCGACGTTCTCAAGAAGGGCAAAGGAAAGAAAATCAAGTAATGAGCATTTCATACGCTAATTATCAACAGAAGTGTCCACGCTATCCAAATTCTGTAGTTGAGGAAGTTCTGATACTAGGACAACGATTTTCCAGGAACATTTTTAGAACCAAGCAATTGTTTGTGACAAGAATAATACAAGCGCTGGTGGCAGGATTTGTACTTGGGACCATATTCTTGAACGTAGGAAAAGAAACAGGACAAAGTGTTATGCAAACTCGAATTGGGTTCTTCGCTTTCAGTCTCACATTCTTGTTAACTTCCACAACAGAGGTGCTGCCAATTTTCCTGCAAGAGAGAAGAATACTGATGACAGAGACTTCAAGAGGAGCTTATAGAGTGTCTTCTTATGTCCTATCCAACACCCTCGTTTTCCTTCCTTTTCTGTTGATGGTTAGTTTGCTCTATGCTACACCAGTTTACTGGCTAGTAGGTTTGAGGAGGGACATTGATGGATTTCTATACTTTTGTCTAGTGGTCTGGATGGTGGTTTTGATGTCCAATTCCTTTGTAGCATGCTTCAGTGCTCTAGTGCCAAACTTCATCATGGGGACTTCAATTATTGCAGGGCTGATGGGATCTTTCTTTCTCTTTTCTGGATATTTCATATCAAAGCAAAACATACCGAGTTACTGGATTTTCATGCACTACTTAAGTCTGTTCAAGTATCCGTTCGAGTGTTTGCTAATAAATGAGTATGGAGGACAACAAGGGAACAGAAGGTGTCTAGTAGTTTATAACGGGGAATGCAATCTGCTTGGAAGTGGGTTCTTAAGACAACAAGGCCTGAAAGATTCTCAGAAATGGAGCAACCTAGCTGTGATGTTGGGGTTTATTGTTGGGTATAGATTGCTATGCTTTCTGATTTTGTCGTACAGATGTCATAGAAGATGAAATTCTAGAGAGAAACATTTGTTTTGGTTCCTTTGCTTCTTCCAATCAATCCAATATATGTACTTCATACAATAACTTGTTATTCATCATTTCGTAATAAACGACGAAAGAAAAGCTATTGTTTGTGGCCATACTTACTCCTTTGTCAAAATCTAACTTATACTTTGACTCCAAAACATGAAGAAATCCGTTAAAAACTAAAAGTAAAACCAGCTTTGCTGTTCAAGAGTACATGTAAATTCTGTGTACCTTACATTATACAGTAACTACCAAGAACTGAATAACCGAGTTACGGTTCCGTCCGTTAACAACCATCATCATGTTTGGGACTTCGTAGTAAAAGGCGTAGAGCAATCAAACTGCATAACACCATTTATTCATATATAAAAACGGTCGTGTTTTTTTTTTCCGATCTCTGACCATGGTTCAGGGTATCCACCGGCAGACTCAGCGATTAATCCCCTTGCTGATTTGTAGGCACCTCAACAACTAGCCTAAAAATTTAAGGTTGCTCTATACCCAAAGCTAAGAATCGAACCCCTGACCTTTAGTTAAGGATGGATGATTCCCTCCAACTCAACCACACCCTTTGGGTTAAAAAGGGTCGTGTTTTACTTTTAGTAATCACATAATATTGCACACTACTAATAGAATTCCATTATACTGCATCAGATTTTAGGAGAGGTAAAATAGAAAAACCTATCTTATTCATAATCTAATTCAGACTGCATCGGTAAATAGCTACAACAGCTTATGGCCATTCTGCAGCACTCAAAATGCCATCTTTAGCACAACAGAAAGGGCGAGAAAACCTAGTATAGAAAACATGGCCAGCTGGTTCTTTATAACTCATTTACACGTGAACGACACCTTCATACATTACACAACTGCAAGCTGAATTCATACTCTAATACGAACTGAGATCTTTGCATTTTCACCTGACTAGTAGCACGTGCTTTATTGTTACGTGGACCTGACATAAGCACAGCAAAAATATACAAGCCTTATGGGTTAGTGAAAAGTACTGCCCTTGCAAGCTCTAGTGCTTTATTTCGTCCAAAAAACTTCTCCACAATTGCTAGGGCAAACTCTATCGAAGTTCCAGGGCCCCTGCTAGTGATGAGGTTGCCATCAACTACAACCCTGTTCTCACTTTCACTCTTATCAGACAGCTTCTCGCACATTGCTGGAAAAGCTGTAGCTTTTTTACCCTACAATAAGTTGAACGTGTGAGTTCAAGAAACCAACAAAAGAAACATAAAAATGAGCAAAAGAGTCAGATTGGTACTATTTTATTTTTATCTTCATTATGTTAATTAAGCTCCTCGGTTCTAAAAGTGTTGCATTTAAATCCCAACTTAGAAAATGCCCAGATCTTGTAGTTCAATTGGACTCGGATCTCTAATGCTTTCAGAAAACGGAGTTCAATAGCAACATTATTCTTGGCATCTAACAGACATATATATATACATGCATGCTGCATGCAGAAGGCTATTTCAAACAGAATGTAATCAAAAACTCGGTGATGGCCAACTTCATTTTATTCATATTGACTAAAATTGCATCACACCCCCAGAATAGGTAAAGAGAATTTGTTATCCACGATATTCATAATCAGCATCATAGACTAGCTTGTATTAATCAGTGAGGAGCAAAGTACTGCTATGCTCGTGAAAAGTTCCTTTTCTTTTTCAAAACCTTTATTGAGATACTAATCTAAAAAAGGTCCTCAGTTATTATTGATTTCAATAGACCTCCAATGCCATTATTTACAGAACAGACATTCTATTAAGGCAATATTCATTTTTTTTTCCTTTCCCACAACAAATGGGAACTAACATCAAGTATTTATGATTGCTATAACACTAAAGGATATGATTTTCTGAACAATTTTTGCAGTCATTAATTGCTTGAGTATAGATTCTTAGACAGCTACAGAACTAAACCAAGGCAGGCCAGAGAGGGGAATGAATCGTATATGAAACCTTCAAAAACAAAAATGAACAGTATCTATGATTAAAATATTCACAATCAAAAGGGATTGAGGTTTCATAAATAATTCCAGGAGAAGTGATACCTTGAGTAAGCCATGGGGCTCCAAAACTAGAGCTGGAGATGCACATATTGCTGCATAAGGCTTATTTGATTCCTTCTGATTCTTCAGCATATTCAACAGCTTTTCTGATTTGGCAAATGCTTGTGCACCACCAAGCCCACCCTGCATAAAGGTACAAAAAATATTAAGCAAGCCTGTTCACATAAACCAAAGAAAGATTTCCAAATAGAAAATGAGAAATTACAGGCAGGACAATAAGGTCGTATGAAAGTTTAGCAGCCTCATCAAGGAGCACATCCGCCTCTAATTTGACTTTTCGAGAAGCCAGAATTTCTAGTTTCTCACCAACAGAAGCAACCACTACTTTTGCTTTAGCTCGTCGCAGCACATCAATTATGATAATTGCTTCCATCTCCTCAGTCCCATCAGCAATGGGTACAAGAACCTGAAGGAAAGCAAATGAGCATGCATAACTACAACAAATGAATGAGAAGAGATGCCAAGACACAAAATTGTGGATATCAAATTATGAGAAGCAACCTGAAATGTAAAATTAAGATGTAGCTATAACTATAATGGAGCATCACACTTACCTTTTAGTACTAACGTCATCACCTATCAAGAAATTAAAGGAAGAACAGGAACTGGTCAACATTAAAAGTTCTCCCATTGTGCAAGCAAACATCAAATGGTTACATACACAAATTACTGAAGAGCTTGTGTATCATGGTAGCTCAATATGTGTGCATATATATATATATAAAAGAAGAAAGAGATTTCATTCTAGTAGCATACATGACCATTCCATTTTATCTTTTACAGCACTCGCCTTGCTAGTTCCAATAGTGCCTAATAAATCAAATGAAAAGATATTAATTAATTACAAAAGCCTCACCTGTGGCACATTGTCAACTGTCCACTTCATTGAATTCAGCTCCTTTATGGTATACTCATCTCCAGGGTTGGGGCGCATCACCTGAATATAATACAAAGCAATACATAAGGAGAGGGAAATGATAGATTTCCAGAATAAGGTAAGAAGAATTCTATGAATTTCTGTATATTGCTCTTTGATTGAATGGAAATAACAATGCTGGATTTCGAGGATCAGCTCCTCCCGCCTATGGCTCACTCCTTAACAGTATATGCATGCCCTCTCTCCTCGTCTATGGCTTATTTATCCTAAGAATCTGTTAGGAATAACAGATTCGGTTAGCTGACAACCAATCATAAGGTTGTCAGCCCACCCGCAACTAACACATACGTATATATATATATATATATTTACTATATTTATTTCTGAGTTGTCCCGGTTCTAACAGATGCCTCTTCGAAAGTAAATTTAATTGCTTCATGTGTTCTCTTAAATTTAATTGCTTCGTGTGTTCTCCAATACCACATTCACAATACTTCATAAATGATAAGTTGACATACTTTAAGCAATTTTGTAGGGATGTGGATGCCTCTCTGAAAGTAAATTTAATTGCTTCATGTGTTCTTCGATACCACATCCATAGTACTTCCTCCATAAATGATAAGTCGACATATTTTATCTCCGCATCTAACTTGAATAAGGAAAAATAGCAATACGAAACCATTCTTCCTATTTTTTCGCCTTAGGGATTGTAAGTATACATCTTGCCACATTAAGATTTGTAAGACCAACTTATTCATTACTAGAGGCTCCTTCCATCTCCTTTCTGGCTTCATGTTCACACACATATTCATCATATTCTTCCTCTTCTTCCATCTTATGCAAACCTCTATGAGTACATTCATAAGCAAAGTGACCCATTCCATTACATCGAAGACACTTCTTGTCATTGCTACCTCCTTTTGTCTTAGTCTTAGCTATGACTTATTTTTTACTTTCAACTCCTTAAGAAGCTTTGTAATTGTTCGGTGGTGCACATTTTGATGTATTACATGTTAAGCTAAAATTTTGCATCTTTAATGCTGTACATTCTTTACATTGTCAGCTCCTTGCAAATTCAACCTTGAGTCCATTTTATAGTGAAATATGAGTTGTCGTTTAGATTCCATTCCTTTACAACAAATAGAAAGTTCATAAAAAATTATGTGTACTTTGTGACAAACATAATCCCTTGTCTAGGTATTGTGAGTTTATCTTGGAGATCTTGATAATGAAATGGTAAATATTTTTCCAATAACTTCAACTTTATTCCTTCCCAATCAACAAAAGGTGATTAGCTTGTTTTTTAAAGTCCTCTATTGATCTCCACTAGATTTTCGCAACTCCAACTAGTTCCATCTTTGCAAATCAAACTTTTCAATTCTAACATGTACTAATCAAATAAGTCTTCCATTGTTGCTTTATAGTCTAAGAACAGGTGTGGATCCATCTTTCTTGCAAAATCAAGGGCTTCAATATGAACTTTCTTGGTTATATCATCAAGTACATTATGTGTTTTAAGTCTATTATAGCTTCTGAAGTCTCGCATGCACTCTCCAAGTGTTGCTTGTTGTTTTCTTTATCTTGGGTCTCTGGTGGACATTGATTTCCTAACCCTACTCACTATTGTTTAGTTTTAGCCTCTTCATCTTGGATTTCACCGTCTCCACCCTTAACATCAAGTGTAGTTTGTTGTCAAGTGTTTTTAAGACTAGTCCATAAAGCATCTAATGATCGAGGATCATTAAAATTCAATTTTTCTATAACTCTCAAAAGGATGTCATCTTGCTCTTGGTTACTGAATATTCTTCTATATGCCTTTCCACTTGCCATTATGAATCAAAGTTTTGATACCAAATTTTTATTAGGTTGCTGGAATCGGATTTCAAGCTTGAATTTCAACTTAATTTGTTGAGTTTCAAGTTTAAATTTGATTTGGCTAAAATTTTAGGATATGATATGACTAGAATTTAAGGTTTTAGTTATTGAAAATTGAGGTAAATTTTGCTAGAATTGAGAGCAGTAAACAAGTAATGGAAGGTAAGGAACTAGGAATCACTCCTAGGGTCTAAAAATCGCTCTGAGAGAAAATATCACACCTTTTAATTAAAAACTCATGTTTATAAAAAAAAAATTCAAGATCAAGTATATACACAAATTTATAGAAAAGTTTCTAGAACCTTTATCTAGTAGGAAAGGGTTTTTAACCAAAATATCCAAAACAAACTTGAATTCTATTCTAGTAAGGATTCTTTTTTTTTAAATAAGCTTGAGTCTTAAACAAATTAGGAAAATATATCTAACAAATTAGGACAATATAGCTCATTCATTTATCTTATGGATGAGAATCAATGGAGGGTTGCTTACAAGGGACATCAAGTTCTCCATAAGCACATTGCATTATGAGTTTTGTAGTAGAGAAATGGAAAATCTAGAGCATCTTATAATTAGATGCAGATATACTAGCCAAGTATGGGAGCGGATGCAGATTATTCTCAACTTGGGCAGACTAATGGACTCTTGGAGTAAAATTATTACTTGGTTGGGGAACCTTAGATTATATAATGCAGCTAATCTTAAAGCAATTAAGTTTAGTTGGGCAGCTTTAGTGTATTACATCTAGAAGGAGCATAATTGCAGAATTTTTAGACAATGGAGCCAAAGCATTGAAATGGTTTTTTAGGACATTTTCCTCCATTGCAGATTGGTTATGTTAACCAGAGGAATAGCTGTAAATCTGTTAAGTAGTATGACAAGACAATGGGGATTGGAATAGTACTGGTTTATGTGGTCTCAAAAATACCCCTTAGATAACAAGATGTAGAGAATTACTAGGAACCACAACTCTTTGTAATATAGACTTTTTGGGTTATCCTTGACCTTTTGTATTATAGTTGTAATTATCTTTAATCAATGAAATCTTTAATTTTCAAAAGAAACTTAGTATAAAGAAAATTTTTGTCGTTGTTGCCCTTGCTGTCATTCAATTCCCAATATTCATTCCACCAAATTAAAACTTGTGGTTAACTAATTTTTCCCTTTTTCATTTTTTTATAAACTCTAATCTCTTTTACATCACAAACATAAAGAAAAGGGCAGAGGTTATCGAACATTTGGACTTACCAATATTGCAAGAACAGAAAGTCCAGGACATGTATGTTGAAACATTTAACTTATCCTCGATCATCTTATACCTATGAAATATATTTTTGTATAAACTTATGGCCATTTCAGCATACAAGAAATTATAGGATTAACACAATACACGTTACCAGATCGGATAGTTGGTCAAGGCATGCATCTCATAACCATTTTGTTTTAAAGCATGAAGCAACTCTTCCACACCATTTAGGTAGGAATATCCTCTCTTCATACAATTTTTGAGACCTGCAAAATTAAAAACTAAGTTAATACAATGACAAGTTGGATAGGGAAAAAAACCATGAACTACAGAACATGCCTAATCCATAAGACACATTCCTTAGAAATCACAACCATTGAGATTCAGTTTCTTTAACCAATGCAAATGGCATTGCATGATGAAACATAAAGGCCCCTTAAAATACAGATCAACTTTGACAAGCTAATTACAAAGTAAGTTCTAAATTTATTAGATCCCTTCTACTATTTAAAACTTGACCAAGCTCCCTTTTGCCTAGAACACATCACCACCAAATTAACATCCATTAAGGTAAATAAGCATCTTCTATTAATGAACGAATCTTTTCATCTAATAACCAGTTTTAGAACTCATGTAACATGCAATAGTCATAATGTCCCTTTGGTATGAGCAAAGCATGCAACAAAATAAACACATTTTTTAAACTCCCAAAGACCATTCCATATGTAAATTATCTGTTAACAAATTAATGAAATGTTAAAGGAATAAACTTTATAAATTTTCTTACGGTTCTAAATTCTCAATCAAATGAAAATTTCTTTTGATGTCTGTAAAATGAAAATGAGGGGAAAGTGAAAATAAGAGTTTAGGCCTCATTTGACCTTTTACCCAATGTCTAAATGAATTCTGTTGTGAAACATTTCACATTGATTATCAGAGTTTCAAAGTGAAAAGTTTGATAGTTGACTTGATAAATACAAGAGTTGTCACAAACACACAATGGACAATCTAAGTTTTAATCAAGTTTTATTCTAATTTTATATTTGTAATTTCCCTAGCCCTATAAATAGATTTTTTTAATGTATGAATATATAGGGCTTAACTAGAGGTATCTCTCATGGACCGACCTTAGAATACAGTCATGTTTAAGGTGTGAAATAAATGTTGCATTATATAGAGATGACGGGATTAGATGAAGTAACAGGTCAACTATCAAACATATTATTTTGAAGTTGTGCCAAGGATGTAATGTAAGACTAGAGATGATCATGGAAAGGTTAGGAGACCAATGCTAGATTATTTTAAACAATGGAGATTATTAAAGAACAAGATGAGCTTGAATATAACAACTTTGAATTGATAGAGTGAGCAGCTTATATCCCTTAGGATTTTAGAAGACTAAACACTTCTCAACATGCCATGATAAGTACCATTCTTAATCTTTTCTTCAAGAAGCGAAGTGAATCTATGGTTTGATCACCTTCCGTCATGCACATGTTGACGACAAACTACATAAGAGCATTAGATAGCATTTATTTTTTTATTACTTAGTTCTAATACTTAAGAGTACCTCTACCTGAGCCCCGTATCACACAGGAAATTGTGTGGAAATGTCATAATGATTATTAAAGCCCTTATTATGAATGATTTGCCATAAGGAAATCTAAAGAATAGAATTCCCTTAGTTAATGGGCTAAATATTTATTACGACATCAAACTGTCAAATTTTCATACAGCAAAGTAGAATTAAGAAGTTGTGAAAATGTCAATTAGAACAATAGGCTTGAAAAGAATGTAAAATTCCAAAATCAAGACCTTAACAACCTTCCAAGTCTAAAGGTCTTCCATCTTTGAAAAACTTTTTAGATAGCTCCATCTGAAATGAGTCAAAAAAAGTACCTTAGCTAAAGATCCACAAAAAATAAATGCAGCTTTCACAAAATGAAGTGCATTGCAGTGAACAACCGAGCTAGATGCTCAACAGTATAGAAGATTCGATAATTAAGAATCATATTACTTAAAACATATAACTTTTTCTCTTTCATGCGATGTTAATATAGAAGTAAATCAATTCCAGGGTTTAGGGCAATAACATCATGTTAACTAATACTGATATTTAACACAAAATCACTCATCCATCTGAAAATGTAAATTTGGATGCCGAAACAATGAAAAAGTTCTCCCACCAGAGACGAACAGGAGTTATTGCATTAAAAAAAACGATACAGGTTAATTCCCACCTCTTTCCCAAAGTCAAACTTCCCCTCCATCCCTCCCTTTCAAACAATCTACATACAACTCTTCCTCAACTTCTCTGGAAGTTAATATTACATGCTCAAAATTCCAGCCACATGAAAAATTCATCATGGAAAATCCAACAAATAGACATAAAGATTGTTATAATCTTGTCACTTTATACAAAACCTCTACCGTTCTTCATAAGATGGTTAAAAGTCAGGTAGGAAAATGTGTTAAAAATGACTAAAGTCTTTCCAAATGGCTAGATAAACTTTTATGTAAATCAAACAATGATTTAGGAGAAATTATTTCCTAATCATAAATAGGAAACAAGAGGATATCAAGGATATTTATTTAGAAATTGTTGTGAATATGGAGTAGAATTGTAAATAGGGGATATTGCTGTAAATAGGAAATATTTTAGGGTCCTTAAAATTTGCAATTAGTTACCTAAAATTAGGCTGGGACTTGTGTATATATTCAAAGGGACTGGTTGTGCAAAAATAAAAAAAGAGATTACTTCTGTCTT